>JAPKID020000382.1:0-18600 GCA_026931265.2 Tropidonophis doriae | reverse complement strand
GGAAAGGAAAGGAAAGGAAAGGAAAGGAAAGGAAAGGAAAGGAAAGGAAAGGAAAGGAAAGGAAAGGAAAGGAAACCATCCAACAAAGGATGAACCAGTTAGATAGCTCTTGAGCTTCCAGGGATGCAAAGGACTTCTTTGATGTCCAGCAGGTCAAAAAGATTTGGAAGCCAATCCATGACTCAACAGGATCAGCCACATTCCAGCTTTCTGATCCCCAAAACAGCCACTTTTCAAGCTAACGAGTAACCTTAGAAGAGTTTTTCCCACATCCCCCCTTCATGGTCAATATATTTTTCCCAATCCCGGGGAAGGAAATTGAACATCAAGGGCAGCCTAAATGACCTTCAGTGTTTAACTCAGGGGAACATTCTTTATACTGTCATTTCATTGTTACAACCCAACTGCATAGGTTCTCTTGTTTAGCCATATAAGGGAATATCTTATAGCTTTTCTTTCTCCAACACCAACAGCCACAATGATTTGAACAGATTGTGTAAAACCATCCTGGAACCTCCATCCACCACTAATTACACTTAGCTTCTTTCTGCTTCACTCCAGCTGCCTCGAAGCACTTAATTCCAAATTAAATCCCCACAACTCTAGCATTTAGACTTATGTACCACTTATGTACCACTTCACAGTGCTCTACAGCCCTCACTATGTGGTTTACAGAGTCGGCCTCCTGTCCCCCAACAATCTGGGTCCTCATTTTACCCCCTCAGAAGGATGGAAGGCTGAGTCTACCTTAAACCTGGTGACATTCGAACTGCCAAACTGTAGCTAGCAGTCAGATGAAGTAGCCTGCAGTGCTGCACTCTAACCATTGCACCACCTCAGCCCCTCACCACCAACCCAGTCCTATCAATGCAATTTGAATGGCAACTCCTGGGCCACCCAGAATTCGCAATGGCTACTTTGCGAGGCTAATTGTCAACTTAGCCCACAAATGATAACATCTCCTTTTCTGAACTTTCATTGATCGCATTCCATTCACAACCCCATTTCTTCTCTGTTTTTCGCATTTTCCTCTGCCTTCTTCTCCCCCTTCTCATTTTTAAAAGACATCCTATTGTTCTGTTCCCTCGATTCCCATTATGGCACACGGCTCCGTTTCATTTTCCTCGTTTGCCTGGATGTGATTTCTCCCTGGCAGAGATTCAGAAGAGAACAAGAATGTTTCCCATTATTGTTTGAGCATGAGGGATATTCTGTGTGCCAGGCAAAACACACATGGAGACAGAAAGGTCTATTTGGAATTTGCTGTACCCTGATTTTACATTGGCACTTGACCTTCATAAAGACTTCTCCTGGTTTTCATTAGACACCGCCCCTGGCCTGGAAAGTAAGAAACTCAGAGCACATAGATGGGGAAGGTGGAGGAGATGTCCAAAAGAAGCTCCTGATAAATAAAACTGTTCTGACCGAGGCTTCCCAAGAGCATGAAGCAAAAACTTTCATACAACATTCAGAGCAGGGGTGGGATTCAGCCGATTCGGACCAGTTCGGGTAAAGTGGATGCTAATTTTACATCTGGTTCAATGAAACGGTAATTGCAAGGACTGGCTGGCCTCACCCATCCCACCCCTTCTAGGAGTCTCCATGTGGCCCATTTTGGATGCCAAAAGTTCAGGAGGAGGGCAAAAAACAGGCCTCCTGGAAGTTCCAGAACTCTAGAAATGGGCCTGTTTCCGACCTCCGGAGAGCCTCTGGAGGGCCTCTGGAGTCTCGGGCAATCCGGTTTTGCCAAAGGCTCGAAGAAAGCCAGAACCTGGGGAGGGCAAAATTCCTTCCCCCACCATGGTGCAGGAGGCTGAGTAGGCCACACCCACCATGGCCACACCCAACCAGCAACTGGGCAGAGAACTGGTTGCTGAAATTTTTGAATCCCATCCGATTCAGAGACCAGAACTAGGCAGCTGAATAGAAGACAATTGTGTCACTCTTCTGTGCCCCCTTGATCCAGGAAACAGTGGGGTAGCAAACATGCATGCGTCTGTGTTTCTTTTTGAAGTAGGGCATCGTGGAAAAACAACAACAACAAAAGTGAAGAAACAGCCATGGTGGTAGAGATCCATGAAGGGGCCCTTCTCTGCAAAAGCTCAGAATACCAGTGCGCTCTTTATGTAGCTTTATATAGTCTGATCTCCAAGGTTGGGAGTAATTCTGAAGTGTTTGTCTGGGCAGGACTTCCATCGCTCACTTTTGGAGTTCTGCCTGAATCAGGAATACATAAAGATGCTAATGTCTGGCACATTGTCAAGTCCAGCAAACACCAGCCATATAGACGATGCCAGAAACATGTTCTGGGAAGGAAATGGCTTGGCTGGCTGTTCCTAGAAAAATATTCTACACCGAGCATTAAACTCCATAGGAAGGGAAGAATACAAAGCACACTGCCTTTCTGAACATGGAGGAGAAGGAAATCCCATACGCTGACCCTCCCATTTTGTTGACTTCAAACGTGTGTTTTCCCGTGCATTTTCAGAAGGATGCGAGCCAAAATAAGCAGCGGTGGGATGCAAGCGGTTTAACAACCGGTTCAGTGAGTGTGCTTTTTGCACTCATGCTCACGCTTCGCACTCGGGCAGCATTCCCAAAAGATATCTCCTCCAGCACAATTCCCCTCCCAAATACCAAAACCCCCTCCCTCCCAGTTACCATGGCAGCCGATAGCAAGCAAAGTGATATAGAGGCTGACACACACATCATTTCTACACGTGTCAAGTCTAAAGGTTTGTGCAGAGAAAAAAGAGGAAAAATCAGTTTTCAGCACAGGATAACGCCTGGCCCATTGACCATAACGTATATCTATCATGTCCTGCATTATCCTTTTCATGTGCCCATCCCCCTGAGCCAGAAAAATGCTATCACAATATCAGCTGGCTTTTGCCTACATTGTTCTCCAGAGGTTGAGAGTACACTGGCTGGAAATGTTGCACGCTTAAGCAGCCGCAACATATTTCAATGTTACCAGACTGTAGAAGATGGATATTAGCAAATTGTGGGAATAGCGGAGATATATAGAGTATATATTTTTTCAACAGTTTTTAGGACACCCCACTGATGCTGATGAGGCATGGTAGCATTGGTTACAGCCTACTCTTGTCTTTCGTCTGCGATTGCTTTGATGCCATCTACAACTGTGTGAGCTGATCCACAGTATCATTCCAGCCTTTGGTGTCTAAGCTAATCAAGGTTTTGAGGCTCCTGCAGTATCCAGATACACAGCAGGAAAGACAGGTTCATAGTTAAACTCAGAATTCACTTATTTTCATTCTTTGATGTTATTTTAATCTAGTTTTGATGGGACTTCTCTATCACACACTACCCAGCTACTATTTTATAAAATGGAGTGTTCCTTCTAACCCAGCCTATCTAGTGTTATAAGGATGTAAGTTGCTTGCTCGGAATGAGATATAGATTTCAGTTCTTAAGCCTTCTCCTCACTTGCACCTAATCAGTATACCATCCCTCTCTGGCACCCTGTTCCGACATGTTACTTTCATCTTCTCCCCGGTCTGTGAGTAAAACAGACTTAGAGCAACTTTAGCCACAAGAATGTGGCCGCAATATTTTCTCCTGCATTTCAGTACCAGCCGAAGACCGGCTCGAGTGTACAAAATGTGTTAGACTTTGTCACATAACACCTGGGAGGAGAGTCAGGGGATTGGCAGCAAGTAGGAACAGAAGAAGCAATAGAGGCCAAAGAGGAAGCAGTGATGGGAGGGTGGGGGGCACCAAGATCCATGGTGGATGGATTTCAAGGATGGATGGAAAAGGTTTTATGTTCACCCTAGAAGAAGGACTCTCATGGATTTAGTTGAACAAAGAATGATTTGGGGCGAGAGGTATTGGCTGAGGTTATTTTCTGGCTCGGTAAATTTCTGCTAAAATGATGAATCACTTCCATCTGGTCCTATTATTCTGGTTTGTCAGGCATGAACAAGCAGAATCACTTGTGAAGAGGCTCAAGAAGATATTTCATTGTTGATCACCTACACTAGAAGAATCTCATCAGACTGTCTGCTTTCCTTTGGGAAATGGCAATATAGACAGGAGTGGAATTCAGCCGGTTCGGACTGGTTCAGGCAAACCAGTAGCTCCAATGATCAGCTGAGAGGAAACCAGTTCACTCCGACAATCAGGTTGGGCCATCCTTGTACTTTACCTACCTATATCCTCTCAGCGGATTAGCATGGCAGAATGGATGGCTGCACCTCAGCTGTGTTGCACCCCAAGAAGTAATGTGGAAGGTAGGTTTTGGTAAAACTGTGCATGCACACAGTTTTACATGCAATCACCGAACTGGTTGTGAAACTGGCAGGATCCCACTACTGAATGTAGACCTCAGGGTTTGACCTCAGATGTTTTCTGCCCCATACCAATTCCACCCTATCTCCAAAGGGGTCCTCCCTCCTTCAACTGATGAATCCATCAAAGGTTACCTATGTTGTCTGAGCCGAACCACATGGGTACCAGAGTTGAGGCAGGTGAAGTTCTGATTGAAGGACTAAATGCCTGAAAATTAGTTGTCAAACAATGTATTTGGGATTTAGATGTAGGAAGTAGGTTTAATACTATCACGCCAAGAGGGTACTATTTAGTATCTCAATGTATCTACCTACGTACTTACCAATTATGGCATTTAGCATTTAGGTTTGGTATTAGTAACCATTTCATTATAATATTTAATGTTTATATGCAGTGTTTGATATTAGTATTTAGATTCTTTAGGAAGTCAAACCATGAGTTACAGCAAGGAAGGAGCAAGCCCAAAGCCATAACTGATAATCTGCCAAAGAAGCTAGATTAAACCAGTTTCCCAAATTTATAATTGCTCAAATAACAACCAATTTAACCAGGATTTCCCCCCTCCTCCTTCTTATCCAGAAAGAACAGAATGGGATGATATAAGTCCGGGGTCAAAGTTTGCTAAGCTTTCTGGGAAAATGCAACAGTAAGAATGCATAGCCTTTTGTGGGGACCACACATGAGTCTTGTGGAAAGCACTGGAATAAACATAAGAGCGGGACAAAGAGGAAGTGGGCATATTCAGATCAAAAGTACATTTTTCTTAACCCCCCACCCACCATTAAATTTTACCTTCTCCTCCCATGTTCCATCTTCCATCTTTTCCACTCTTAAAAAACCTCCCTTTAATTTTAACTTCTGAAAATTCATGAAAGCTGGGGAAAGTAGGTGTGGGAGGCTCTCAAAAATGCCTTGGGGACAACATAAGGCCTCCACATGCATACTGCATGTGCATGTGCTACAACATTGAGCTTATAGTTCCATTCCTAAATTCTCCATAAAATCATATAATCCAAGCTGGACTCCCATTGAGCACTTTCTCTGTAGTGAATGTCCACCACAAAATGCCTTTCATAAAGATACTATCTGTAGGAGATGACCAGGCTGAGCCTGAAGGAGGAGTCAAACATGTCATAAGTCAGGAGGCCCTGCTTGCCCACAAGAGATCTAAATCCATCCCACCTTGAATGCCTCTCTTATCTCCCGCTCATTTCCTTTCACTGTTAGTAGATCAGATTCTTATAGAGAGCTTAAGCTCACACTAAATAGTTATACTCTTTTGAACTGCCTGAATCTCCTGATTTCCCCAGCGATTGACATTTATCTAATTTTTAGGCACCGACGTGGTCTTTCATTGTATTTTACTTGCCTGACGTTTTAAGAAATGATGAGTTCACTAACCGTAGGCATCTCCCAGAACTTCCAGTCCAACCCAAGATGGCTGACAAAACAATTCTGAACTTCCTTCCACAATAATCTGATGATGTTTACACAGATTTCTTAGTTTACAATTGTCTGTACCTTGATTATATAGAAGCAGAACAGTCAAATATCGAGAGTTCTCCCTTTTCAGATGATTGTAAGGCAGATTTAACTTCTTTTACTAACAAAGGGGCTTTTTCCTCCAATAGGCAAATGCAAATCCCAATTGTCTAAATGACCTCAAGTTTGCCAAAAAGACATTTAGCATAATCTCCCATTGTTGAAATACAAATCCGTTGGTGGTGGTGGGGGGAATCTATATTTTAAAATAAAAAATAAGCTATGATTACATTGTTCAATAAATAAATGAGAGGGGGGGAGAGGGAGACAGAGGGGGGGAGACACATAGAGATACAGAGAGAGACAGAGAGAGGGGGTGAAAGAGAGAGAGAGAGAGAGGGAGAGACAGAGAGGGGGGGACTGAAAAGATCAAGGCATACCACAGAAATGCTTGGCTTGTCAGAATTATGCACTGACATTAATCACATTCTAATAGAACTACTGCTAGCAGTGCACACAAAGTTCTCATTATATGTTAACATAAGACAAAACAAAAAGAAAGAAATCTTCTCATTCCTAATCTTGAATTCTATCGCGTTCTGGAGCCGAAAACAAAAACCTGATATAGATTGCTCTTCTTTCTTGAAGAGGACAGTGTGAGCCCCAGAAAATTGTCACTTTTGAGAGTTGGCTCCTATACAGAGATTAGCAGGAGTGGAAGAAGCACTGAAGGTCAAATTAGAGGACTTCCCGAGAACTTTCCCATGGAAGGGTGGATCCATTGAGTTAGAACACAGGTGTCAAACTCATCACGTCATGTTGCCGTGACATGAAGTTCCACAACGTTTTTCCTATTGGTGGAGCTGGGGTGGGAGTGGCCTGTGCATGACGCATTGGGCCCAACGGCTGCCAGTTTGACACCCCTGAACTAGAAGGAACCAGAGACGTCATCTCATAAAATGCCCTGCTTACTACAGGAGCCACTGCAGTATTTCTAGCAGATGACCAGATTTGAGGACCTAGACAAAGGACAACTCACCACATCAACTGACAATCTTTTTCACTGGCAGACCATTTGTGCACCCAAGATGTTCCTGCTGATATCCAGAGTGAACTTCCACCTCTGCCAGAAGTTCTCAACTTATGATCCAGCAAGTTAGCAAATAATACCAAGTTATAACAAACCTCCCTGGGAAGATATTTATAAACTGATTCCAAAGTTCCAACAAAACACTGCATTTCAAGCACCCGGCAACTGGTCCCCATTACAGTCATTTGAAGCATCAAACAATATGACCACAGTTTATACCATTTTCTATTTGTTGAAAAACTGAATTGGTCATGCTAGGCCAATAGTTAGTGTTCTGTCCTCACTACATGTAAGTTTGCATGCAGCTCGACATGCAGCTAAACCCTCCTACCCTCCAATAAAACAGAATGTGGAACATGACAGTTAGTCTACCCCAAACTAGCTAGATTCAGCCTTCGTGCTAAACTGCAAAGTACAACCAACAAATCACAATGCTTGACGTCCAAGTGATTAGACACACAAGGAATTTGTCTTTGGTGCAGATGCTCTCAGTGTACATAAAAAGACAAGATACATTCATCAAGAATCATAAGGTGCAACATTTAATGATAGTCATAGGGTACAAATAAGCAATCAGGAAACAATATCAATATAAATTGTAAGGATAGCCAAAGCCAGGGGGAATGCTGGGAATAGTAGTTTAGCAGTAATCCCCCCCCCCGAAGAAAAAAATACAGGTAGTCCTTGATTTACAACAGTTCATTTAGTGACCAAAGTTAAGATGGCATTGAAAATTGTGATTTAGGACTGTTTTTCCATCCTTCCGATGTGGATAAAATGAGGGCCCAGATTTTTGGGGGCAATATACTGACTCTGTAAACCGCTTAGATAGGGCTGTAAAAACACTGAAGCAGTATATAAGTCTTAAGTACTATTGCTATTGCTATGACCTGTGCAGCATCTCCATGATCATCTGGATCAAAATTCAGATGCTTGGCAACTGGTTCATATTTATAACCTTTGCTGCATCCCGATGTCATGTGATCCCGTTTTGCAACCTTCTGTCAAACAAAGTCAATGGGGAAGTCAGATTCACTTAACAACTGGATTTATTAACTTATCAACTGCGGTGATTTACGTAACAATGGTGACAAGTTATAAAATGGGGCAAAACTCACTTAACAAATGTCTCACTTAACAATAGAAATTTAGGCCACATTTGTGGTTGTAAGTTGAGAACCACCTCTATTTAGCACCCTTCTTTGGACTGCCCCAAATTCAGCTTCTATACTTAGCATTCAGGGAAGAGTTTTTAATGCTCCACTAACCCACTTTTCCTGCTTCTTAACACTTTCAGGGAGCAGTACCAGCTCTGTCAAGTTTAGAAAAAGAAAGACCAGTTAGGGAGAGAAGAGCTTGTGAGTTTCGTTGAATGGCAAAAGTTGTTCAAATGCTTTAGTTAGAATTTCCAGAGAAACACCTGACATACTTTAAATTTGAAAACATTGTATTTATTACAGATATTTCAAGTCTATGTAAAGCTTCTGGTTGATGTTGACCACTGTAACTATGCTTGATAATGAGCTTCTAAAGTTTTAAATTGGTTCAGTAGTATCTAATGAGATGCAAAAGTTTTCTCTTTATTTCTTATGTAAATAATATAAAAATGAATTTCAGACAATCCTTAATTCTTTCATGGAGTTTTCATGAATATGCCCCTCTCTATATGAAGCATAATTGACCCAAACAATCCGTCGCAGAAGGATGGAAAACTGAGTCAACTTTGAGCCAGTGAGACTCGAACTGCCAAACTGCAGACAGCCGTTAGTCAGCAGAAGTAGCCTACAGTATTGTATTCTAGCCAGTGCACCACCACAGCTCTTCATATGGGCAAATTATGAGAAATTTGAACTCTATGTCGCAATCGCCTGCACAGATGCAGTCTTTACATACTGTCATGTCATTAAAAAAAATGTTCATATTTTGACATCCTTCTATTTATCCCATTTTACTTTGCACCTTTGCCATTTTTCAACATTGACAACATTGAATGTTTCTTTTTATCATTATCAATAAAAATAATTATTTTGTTTTTCCACAAAATGTCATTAGAGATGTGAACCTTTTTATTCTTTATTGCAGATAACATGGCAAGCCCAGAAAAAGATAATTACAGAATGAAAAGTTATAAAAACAATGCCCTCAATCCCCAAGAAATGCGAAGACGAAGAGAAGAGGAAGGCATTCAGCTTCGGAAACAAAAAAGGGAAGAACAGGTAAGTCCTCATTTAAATCATAGCTGAGCCATGCCAGTCATAAAGCCTGTTAAATTGCTCACATATTGGGGAAATGATTTATGGTCCAACTCTGATCCCAGGTTTCCTTCCCTTCCTTCTTCCCTCTCTCCCTGAGCAATATAGTCCATTGTAAATAAAATGTAATACATTTTATTGAAAGCATGTTTCTAAAATTCTTCTCATAAAAAAGTTGAGTTGGTAATAATAACTCCCTTGGATGATGCAGAGTGGTTAAATGTAACCTTTTCTTTAGAGATGTAGTCTTAACTTTGTTTTTGCTGACGCAGAATAATTTTGTCTATTTCTTATGTATACATGTTACTTTTTAACTTGAAACTGCCCTCAGACTTAAAAGATGCAATATAGAAAGAAATGAGGATGGAGAATGAAAAGAATTTAGGAAAAAAATAGATAGTAGAAAAAGGGAGGTTTTTTTTAAATGTGTAATCTTCAAGTTAGCAATAGCAATGGCACTTAGACTTATATACCACTTCACAGTGCTTTACAGCCCCCTTAGTGGTTTTACAGAGTCAGCATATTACCTCCAACAATCTCCTTTTACCCACCTCAGAAGTATGGAAGGCTGAGGTAACCTTGAGCCTGGTGAGATTCAAACTGCCAAATTGCAGGCAGCTGTCAGTCAGCAGAAGTAGCCTGCAGGAACTGCATTCTAATCACAGCTCTTAACTTTGTATTTGCAATTGCATTCACAACAAAAGGAATCAGAAGCTTCTTACAATTTTTTTTCTTTTCTTTCTGAAAATTTGTTCCCCCCCCCCTTTTTTTTCTTTATTCTATATTAATTTTTGGTAGTTTTTTATCTTCTCTTTAAAATTTTCAACAACATGGATTAATAAATAATGCTATTACAAAAAGAATGGAAAACATACTGTGAGATGTATCTAGATGTTACTTTGTTTGTGTTTAGACTATAGTGAAAATGTGTCTATAACTGGTTTTTCTTTTTTGCACAAAAGTATTATTTTAGGGATATCATTTTGAAACTAAAATGATTCAGTAAAAAATGAACACTGCTTAACATATTTTGGAAACCCTTATTTCTGCAGGAACACCTTTTTATGATATAGTTTTGACAAAACAAATTGATTTCATTGTTACTGAATAAAGAAAAGGGCTTGGTGGGTTTTTTTTAAATCACAAAAAAGTCTTTATCTTTCACAATACTTCTCATGGTACTTATTTGTTTTTCCTTTGGTTATAATATTATCTGAAAATGCCATCACACTGAATTAAAATAAACCCATATATACAGTATGTTCCTAAATTTAGCACATATTCCTAAATATTCATTAAGCATCTTATTTGTAAAAGGATTTCCAAAGTAGGATTAGAGCTAATAGCAATGCATTGTTGATTCTCTTTTCTTATTTCAAGAGAAAACTTGAAGACTTGATCAAAAAGTGAGAAAGTCATAGAAAAAAACGATGTGTGTGATTGATGTAGTATCTCTTCCTCCTCTCCAAATAGTCCCCAACACGTGTTTTTCTTACATTTTTTTCCAGTTATTTAAACGTAGAAATGTTTCTCTGCTGTCCAGTGAAGAGTCAATGCAGGAGAGCCCAATTCAGGATC
This sequence comes from Tropidonophis doriae, assembly GCA_026931265.2. NCBI lineage: Eukaryota > Metazoa > Chordata > Lepidosauria > Squamata > Natricidae > Tropidonophis > Tropidonophis doriae. The sequence continues at coordinate 7,884 of JAPKID020000382.1, read as the reverse complement.
CTGATGTAAGCTCTACTGTACCAATTCTGGAGGTAAGGAATCTATCGCATGCCTTAAAGCACATTTACAAATCTGGCTGAAACGTTAGGAAATTATAATGGTTTTCCATTTTTAGGAAGATGTGATTACGTGTGACATGGTTCAGATGGTTTTCTCAGATGACCCTAGTCAACAACTTGCAGCAACCCAAAAGTTCAGAAAATTACTTTCTAAAGGTAAATCAGCAAAACATGATTTTCTTCATAATATTTAATAAATTATAGTTTCAGTATTTGCACTAATTTGGAAAATAATTTTTAAATAATACATGATAGTTCTTAATTTGTTTTTTTAATCTTAAATGATTGTATTGGTATAGGAATAATTTAATGTCAAATGTCCAATTACAAAATGAAAAGATGAGAAAAAAGAGCCACTTTGTACATTTTATGGGTTTCCCTCTGTTGTCCCACTAGTTTAGCTAATATGCCAATAATATGCTAATATGCTGCTAATGTCACTCAAATTAAAGTTGATTTTTTTTTGTGGGATAAAAGTTAAAAAGGAAGCTAAAAGTGATTAAGGAACAGCTTTTAGAAATGTATAACTTATCCTACTGGAAAAGGCAATATTCTCTTCCAGTCAAAAGATGAAGCAATGTATATTATAATTTATCTTGTATTTGATATATTAATTGATATTAATGAAGCAGTGACTATTATCATTGTACCAGAGTTTAATATATAAGATAGAGTTTTATTTTGTTTGGTTTGAGTTTTTTTCTTTCCCTTTTTAGGTTTCTAGCTCTTGTTTTTGAGGAAAGAATAATCCTTTTTAAGGATTCTTCATCTTAATTTTTAGTTACATTTTTAAAGAAAAGATAAATGTGTTTCTTTCATGTTATATCTTCCCAGTGTTTTCAAATTATTTTTCATAAAACAAGCTATCAAGCAAGCTTAATTTGGAGGAGGCCAATTAAATAACTGCTTGATGGAAATAATTAAGGTTTCTCCCTCTAGTACAGTGGTTTCCAAAGTGGGCGGTAATGCCCCCAGGGGGCAGTGGCCCGCGTTAGGGGGGGCGCTAGGAGGCCAAGCAGCAGCAGGGGGGTGCTAGGAGGCAACGGGGGGGGGCACTAAGGGCGAGGAAGAAACTTGCCGAGCGGAAGATGGGCTGTTAAAGCCTATTGGCGCGGGCAGAAGGACGACATCGTTAAAACAAACCTGGAAATAGCTGCGGGTTTCCCTTTAAGCAATGTCACCACCCTCCCCCCCAATCACTGCCTTCCTCTCAGGAGAGGCCTGCGCGCTCGCTGCTTGCGCGCACTCGCTGCTTCAATCTCCTGTCCCCGACCGGCTCCGGAATCCTCTCCTCCCTCGGCAAAACCCCCTGCCAGGCCAGCAAAGACCCCATCTGGACCAGGCGGTGCTGGGATCCCCCGACACCCCCCCCTCCGCAGCGGCTCCCTTGCTTTGAGCTGCACTTTGGAGAGGGCAGCGATCCCTCGAAATCCTCCAGGTTGGTCCTCCTCCTCACCCAGAACCCTAGAGTCTAGTATGTACATGCTACAGTACATTAATACTATATTTTTTAGGGAGAAAATAATGGAAATGGAAACAGCAAGAGAATGAGAGACACTCTGCTTCTTCTCAACAGTTCAGACATCTCCGCAATGCACTAGAACAAATTTATTTTGGATTTAGTCCCCAAACACTAAGCCTTACAGTAATTTAAAAGGCTGAAGAACCATTGTCATTGTTTAATCATAAGTGTTCGAAGACACAAGTGCTCTGGTCTCTATAAAGAGTTTGGTCCCAAAGGACACAATACCTTTATGTCTGTTTTCACAAACTAACCTATATGCCCTCCCTTATTTATAAATATAACCAGGAATGTAAGTAAAATGTAGGACAGATTTTTTTCATTTTTAAGGCTTTTGTGTAAGTTGGCACTTGGTTAAAGGGAAGCATGCTTTGATTGCTTTCTGCTTTCAGTTGTTATTCAGGTTATTAAAGCATAGTTTTGATGGTGGTGTGCCTTCTAAACTGCTGTTGGTCTCTGCTAGTTCTTGAGGTTTGTATGGAAAGGCTTGAGTGCACCATCCTGAGGCTTTCTTGCATCCTGCCTGCACCCTCAATTTATATTTCTTCATTCAATAATGATTGGTTTGTGTGATTCAGTAGAGCAACAGATGGCAGTAGCATTGCCTAAAAGTGGATTAGAAGCTCTGCTTTCATGGCTATTATTATCATCATACCAAATGAAATCTTCCCATTCAAAGTTAGTACATTAACTGATTATTAAAGTTGAGAAGGAACAACACAAAAGGAGCTATTCCTTAGGGACTCCTTAGAAGCATCACACTGATCACTGTGCAGCATCTAGGCTTTATGAATCTGTGGAACTAATTAGGTTCTTACATATGAAACTATGAGAAACTATGCAATTCCTTAGTAAACATTTTTTGACTTACACATTGATCAATTGCCTGACAGAGACCTTTGCTTATTCCATATCTATGTCGCGATACATCAGTGAATTAGGTTAGATTTAGAGACAGAGTAACTTCCCTAAGAGCAATCAGCTTGCATAGCTTAAAATAGGGACTTTAATTTCATTCATCTGCAGTATTCCAGCAAGTTCATTATGGGAGCTGTGCTGTTCAGCATTATTTATACTTCCTTCTTAATTGCTTTCCATTGTACTGGACTTCCATGTAATTTATTTTTAGTGGATTACTTTATCTTTCGTTTCAGAACCTAATCCTCCAATTGATGAAGTTATTCAAAAACCAGGAGTTGTGGAGAGATTTGTCAAGTTTCTAGAAAAAAATGATAATTGCACTCTTCAAGTGAGTTTCTGAAATAATATGAGATACATTTGGGAGGAAGGACAAGGAATTAAAATGTTATATCTTACCTTTGAAATAGAAGGGGAGGTTTTGCTTCTCTGTCCCCATCATTCATTAAATATTTTAACAGTTCCCACAAGTTGAAATGGTCCCAAAACATAAAGATTATGTCGTGTGTGTGTGTGTGTGTGTGTGTGTGTGTATGTGTGTGTTAAAGATATTGAATAATATAAGAGGTAAATAAATTGAGACAACACTGGATTGAGATTTTTGTTTGCTTGTAGTGCTGCTATGTTTTTCCATTGTTTCTCCCAAAATTTAAATGTAAATTGTTCCCATTTGTTGAAATTAATTAAATTTTATTGAAATATTTATTTATTTATTTTATCAAATTTATATACCACCCTATCTCCCTGAAGGGACCCAGGGCGGTGCACAGAAATATAAAAACAAATACAATACAATACAGTACAAAACAGTTTAAAATGAATTAAATTAAGGTCTGTGCTAAAAATATAAGAATATTTTACTATTCTTCAAGACTGCATTTATATTCTTGCCAAAATTATGTGAGAATGATTAATTTGAATATTCCACACAAATACTAAACTGGTATTTCACTGCAGAGATTTGCATAATACAATTGAAGGCTATATTCTTGTATGGGGAAAAAAGGCCCATAAAAAATAAACATTAGAATTGATTGTAAAATAAACTCTTAAAAATCATATTTTTACCTTCTAGTTTGAAGCAGCATGGGCTCTTACAAATATAGCATCTGGAACTTTCCTGCATACCAAAGTGGTAATTGAAACTGGAGCAGTCCCAATTTTTATTAAACTCTTGAATTCTGAACATGAAGATGTCCAGGAGCAGGTAACTTTTTGTGAATTTCTTTATTATGCAGATTCAATTGTACTGTAAAATGTTAGGCCTCAGAGAATTTTGGAAAGGAAAAAATAATACATACATTTCAAATGTCAAGACTTGATCTAAATTTAATCCTAAACTATGGTTAATATTAAATACTTGAATCATATATTTGTGTGTTCTCCATTGCTTTGTCTTTAGATGGCACAGTTCAGAAGATATCGGAAGTTTTTGCTTCGATTGTTGATTTATTATGATTCACAGGAAGCTAGAACTGGGGGTTAAATGTGTTTAGGTTTAGAAACAATACTTTGATATAAACTGTTCTCCTAACCCAGTTGGGGGATATGCTACTCAATTCTCAATTACTCTGGATGGCTTGTAAGCCAGGCAGTATCTATATCCATCACATGAAGGTTTCGGTTGTCTGATGGCATAGAGCTCATCAGGATGCAAGATGGAAAGAATCTGCTGCTTTGTGATCTAAAGCATTTCCCCATTGTTTCAGATAAGAATTTGACTTAACTGCAAACTATGACAGTTTGGAGATACTGTGGCTAGTTTAAACTGGGAGCAAAAACTTTCAACCTTCTATTTGTAGTGTGCTGAAATTTAGGAAACAGTGTGGGACCTTTACAAGTTCAAAATTCATACACATGATATTGAACATAGAATATCGTACGATCACATAAAGCTATTTCAGCATCATAGGGAAGTACAGTACCTTGCCCATTTCAAAAAGTACATGCTATTTTAGTTAGAGTGCATTGTTTGTGCATTGTATTTTCTTATTTCAGATAGTTAGGCTGCAGTCCCCTGCTGGCTTACTTGGGATCAAAACATACAGAAGTCACTGGTTTGTGTAAATATTGTTAGGCTTGCATTATTAGAAATTAACACATGTAGCAGTAGTTTTGGATTTTGGTATGCAATATTATTTCAGTATATTTGTTTTATACATAGGCTATGTAGTGTGATGAAATAGCATTACTTCTTATGCAGAAATAAACATAAATTTTGGGCTCAGTTGTGGTCATAAATTGAGGATTACCTGTATAAATATTTCCATGTCTATAATAACTATGCAGAGATGTGAGAATTGGCACATGGATTCTTTTAATGATTGCTCCTGTATTGCCCAAATAGCCATTATCTTTTGCAGGGGTTATAGCAGTTAACAATACAAGATATTTTTAGGCTCAGCTGCAAACATGAATTCTCATGGGAGTAGTTGCTTTCATGTTAACATTGGCCATTTAAGTAATAGGTTTATTTTCTTTTGTACACAGTTTATATACTTCCACATAAATGATCATGTTGTTATAAACTGTAAGCATAAGAATTATAGATAAGTATTTAAAGTTTTAAAATAATTACAGATATTAATTTACATCTTTGTTTCTAAGGCAGTGTGGGCCCTTGGAAATATTGCTGGAGATAATGCAGAATGCAGAGATTATGTATTAAGCTGTAGAATACTTCCTCCACTCTTACAGTAAGTTCAGATCATCTCTGGTAGTTAACTGAATGGTATGCATAACTACCTAACCAAAGCTAACTATCTTATAAACAGTAGATTAGTAATGTTCAGATTCTAAAAAAGGTGCTTTTGAGTGGGTAGAATTAGAAACATAGCATTTATCTAATTCTTTTTAAACATCTAATTCATTTCCCAGAATAATCTGGTAGGCATGTGACCTTGAGAAAAGGCACAATTGCTTTATACAATTGCCAACATATTGTACTATTTCCAAAACACTGCCCAGCCCTTGATTTTTTTTTTGAGTTAAGGACCATTGGATTTAACAGAACACCTGAACAGAGATGCATAGATTTGAAATGTCAGTTATATACTTTTGGTGTCAGTATGGTGACATAAAGCTTCTTGGTGCTTTTATAATAAAAGTTCTATTTATTCATCTAAAAATTAGAAAAATGTTTTTCTTCTCATTCTCTTTTTTCAAAAATTCATAAAATCTATGGATTACATCCAATTTGGTATTCACAAAACAGCTACTTCACTTCTTTCTCAGTTCTCTTCCATGCATTCCCCCAATTTCCTCAGATACAGTCACAAATAAACCAGTTTGACTGCCCCCAGGAGATACAAATAAAAAGAATCTGCTCTGCAACTGAAATGCTACTCTGTCATTACATGATTACATTAGACAAAAACCTTTGAATATAGCTATATTAATTAAAGTAAAGTTATTTTCATGTACATAGCAAAAATAATCATTCAAATTATTATTGTCTTGGCAGACTCCTAACACATTCTAACAGGCTCACAACTACCAGAAATGCAGTCTGGGCACTTTCAAACCTCTGTAGAGGCAAAAATCCACCTCCAGATTTTAGCAAGGTGAGGCTTATGTTTCACTATAAAATGCTATAATAATAAAATGTATACAGTACATTGTGTTGTTCCAATGTATCTTCTTGTATAAATTAAACTTTTTCAAATGTTAACTATTTATGTATAGATAAAGATATATTTTGGGGTCATAGAATGGAACTGAATATAGTACATTAACTTTCCTGATGATGATACTCACTTTCAGAATAGGCAACCAATGAAATGAAATTAACATTTGGCTGTAACAGAGCAAACCAGTAATGGTTCTACACAGTATCTGCTGGAAATATAAGAGTATCTGCTGCTATATAACTTCTATATAACGAAGTGCCTTAAAGAAGTGGCTGGTGCCTAATCCAATCCCCTACCATTGATTTTCTTAAGGCAGAAAAAAATGGTTTCTAAGCCATTAAATATCATATACGTTCTACCAGATATTGGATTTAATTGGAACTAAGCATTTCATTTTATCCTGGTTTTGGTGCATTTAAGTAAGGTATCTGAATTTTGTTAAATTGCTATTTTGGATTGGTAATCTTTTTTTTTATAAATGAAATGTATTCCAATTGATATTTTTAAGTTATTTTAAATGTAGAATTAAAGATTCTTTAAATTAAAGAATGATGCAGTTTTTGTTCCAGGATTTTTTTTTTTTTTAAAAAGCCTTTTAAGATTTGTTTAATTTTTATTGTAGTTCAGTTCCACTTTCATGCCTGTTTTGTACATAGTCAAATGCCCTGACTATATTTTAAGGATGTTTTAGTTGATGTTAGTATGATTGCTCTTGATAAAGTGTTTCGTAGATTTGGCATATGCCCTGTATCATTCTGCAAAGAGACATGATTACAGGCATTTTAAAAAAAATCATTGCATTTTTAATTTAATAGTTCTTGGTTTCCATCTTTGGAAAAATGCTTGCAATAAAAAGTAATTTACAATTTGCAATTCTCTCTTTCTAAACTCTTAAGGTTCGTCCTTGCTTAGGTGTTCTATCAAGGCTGTTGTTTAGCAGTGATTCGGATGTATTAGCAGATGCTTGCTGGGCCCTGTCTTACCTTTCCGATGGACCTAATGATAAAATACAAGCGGTTATTGATTCTGGGGTCTGCAGAAGATTAGTAGAACTTCTGATGTAAGTCTCTTCAAATCAGACAATTATTTCACCAGCAGAGTGCCGCAGAAGATAGTAGAAGATGTTAAATTAAATCAGTGTGTCAGATATAGTTTCTTCATACCATATCAGCACCTTAAGTGAGCCTTCAGTCATAGTAGTCTTTCTTGCCTCTATTCTCTTCTGTGAGACAGCAGGAATTCTACAATTGGCAAATTCAAGACAGGCACAAGTATCCAGTTCATCTTATTTTTATCTGTCAGCTTAATCTGTGACTGCATTAAGCAGTACATAGATACAAGGAGTCTGCCACCAAATGTTGTAATACAGAGTGTTCCAATGTAAAGGTCTAGTCACAGAATGATAATTAATTTCATTTGAACATTCTGTTTTTTTCTCCCACCCCAAACACACGTACACACATTCTCTGTCACCCACACAGGCAGACACACCTGAAGCAATATTTTCCATTTTCTCCCCACAGCATGGTTTGATTTTGTGCCAATGGAAGTGATTAGACTTTACTGAACAATTTAGGGAGATTTACTTGGTTTTCTTTTAGAGTTGATTTTATTGTTGATTTCTTTTTCTAGTGTAGAGGTCATACTCCTGTATTCAAAAAGTTTTATTAGTTTTACAATTTTTTCTCAAGGTAAGGATATACATGGTAATAGAAAATATTTTAAAGGCATCCGTATCAGGGGCGCAGGCCGCACC
>JAPKID020000381.1:0-15163 GCA_026931265.2 Tropidonophis doriae | reverse complement strand
TGGAAGTGCACTTGGAACAGCCCATAATTCCAGCCAGTTGATGTTGTGCCTGAGATCTGACTGGGACCACAGGCCCTGAGCCATCCCTGACTACAGGTGGGTGCCCCAGCTGAACAGACTGGCATCTATGGTCAATGTCAGGCAGTCTGTATCTCTAAACAGTGAGCCCTTGGAGATGGCAAGGGACAATCACCACCCCAGGGACCTGGTCACCTCTGGAGGTACCTGCACAGTGGCTGATGAGCAGCTCCTGTCGGCTTCTGGTGCAGTAGCAGAAACCACTGGAGAGTCCTGCTGTGTAAGTGGGCTCCAGAAAATTTTGGGACAATGAATAAGAGGGAATAGAACCCCTGTCCTTGCTCCTTTGGAATTGGCTGAATAGCCCAGATCTCCATTAGATGCTGTATGGCCTGTTTCACGAAGAACCTCTTTCTCTGATCTGAGACAGGACAGCTGATGAAATACTTTTGGGGGGGACAAGACAGAATCTGTAGGGAGAGGCCAAATTTTACTATTTCCCTGACCCAGGCATACGTAGTTAATTTCTCCCATTGGTTGGCAAAGAAGACCAATCACCCTTCAATGGAACGGTTCTCTAGGCAGTCACTTTTAATGCCAAAAGGGATGACCTCCTCCACCCCTGAAGGGCCTTTTGGGTAGAAAGCATTGGCCGTTCCTGCCTTCCTTGTCCTGTTGCTCGCCCTGTCTAGAGAGGAACTGTCTTTGCAGACAGGGGAAGTTGAATCCGCCGTCTGAACCATGAAAGGGCTAATAATAGAGGGAGAAACGGCTTTTAGACATCCTGTAGAGGGGAGGCAAGATTTTGGCTTATCCCGCGACTCTACGAGGAAGGATTCTAAAGTAGTACCAAATAGTCAGTCCCCTGAAAAGGGAGTGGAAGCCAGCCACCACTTGTTACTATCATCAACCTATCAGTGTCTGAGCTAGAGAAGGCACCTGGTCACCACCAAGGAGGCCATGGACTTAGAAGCAAATCTAGCCACATTTAGGGAGCATCTGTCAAAAATTCCATTACTGCCTTCAGCTTATTAAGGTCCTGTTGGAACCTGGTGTCAGTAGAGAGAATCATGCCCTGCAACTGTTTCAGCCATAATAGGAAAGCCCTATTCAAGAAAGAGGATGTTACACTAGAATCTTGGCCAATTCAGGACCCACGTTATAGAAGCGCTTGTCATGACTGTTTGGAAAATGCTCTGATCCCATGGAAGCCCACTGTGTTTGAACCACATCCAACAATAGTTTGGGAGACAGGATCACCTCCTTTTCTACAGTGGGCTCAGAGAAGAGATGATCAGCTATGTCCCCCAATCCAGAGGGGGCTGCTTGAGTAGGTCGACTGGATCCCATGTTGGCTAGATTTTGTGCCTTAAATAGCAGGGACCTAAAGATGGAAGGCCTACAAAGACAGGTTGATCAGGGGTCAGTCCTTTCTTCTCAAAAAGGTCAGAATTCCTGTGCATGTCATCCTCGCCTCAAAGGGATGTCTGACTAGAGGACCTTGGGGGGCATCTATTTGGGTGGAGCAAGCAACCCTGAGGGTCCCGTATCTCTCTGTGGCTCAGGGTTCTGTTCCTCTCAGATGATTATGGTGAAGCCCTCTGTTGTAGGCCTAGAACAATCCCCTGTCAGATGGCCTCTGTAATAATAGCCACCATATTCGCCAGTTGAATGTACTTAGGCTGTGGGAAGCAAAGCCTGCTGCAATTGGAGTAAAGATGGCCTCAGGTCTGGGACTGTTGTGCCTAGATGGAAAATCTCTAAAATCTGGAGATTCAGGTCCTCCCCCTCCACCATCCTCTGGAGGAGACAAGGGAGGTTGCTTGTCACTATCTGGGATTATCGCATCCTGTTGAAATCTGTTATCTATCTGCTCTGCAAGTGAATGAGGCCTGACTTGCTCAATGGAGTATCGCTCGAATGCCCACCCGGCTGCTTCCTTTTGGGCCTTGGCAAATTCCCTGTCTAAGGCCCTTTGGAGCCTGTTCTCCACCTTTTCCATGGACCTGGAGGCCTTCTTGGAATGCCCCAAGTCTGGTATGGGTGGATACCCATTTCCTTGCAAGCCTTGGTCCCAAGGAACCTGTGACTGGCTTTTTCTGTGGGAGGGGGAACCTTGAGGATCATCTACAGTGCTCAAAGATGTCTCCAAAATAGCACCACATACTAGATCACCACATGGCAAGCTTACATACTGATGTTCCTACTACTTCAGCTTGCCTGGATAGAAGAGCAGTCAGGCGGGCTGGGCTGATAAGCCCCATGGCTTAGGGTCTCCTGGGCCTACACTGCTGAGATCAAATTTCCAGTGTTTTACTGATCCCCAAATGGTGGCTGCCATCATTTTGCCTTTTTCAAATGGCAAAATGTCTTCCTGCCCTTTTAAAATGGCATGAAGATATCTCAGAACAAATTCAAAATGGCAGCCCACAGTTTAGTGAGAGGTCCCGGAGAATGTTACAGGGTGAAAACCTGTGTGCTAATGTTGGTCGTCTCCTCGGAGCCATGCAGTCAGAGGGTCAGTGTTCTGGGGTGGAAACTTGTGATGCTGCCCTGTGATGCTGGGGCCACAGCCATGCGGCCCTCAGTGCCCCAGGAATGTACTCTGGGCACTACATTTGTTCTACCTCAATCAAATATTAAAGGGAGCAAGCCTAAATTGTCAGCTCCAGCGAGCCCAAAGCCCAGAGCTGCCATTCGGGAGTGGGGGGACTGGGCCAGCTGCCAAGACTTGTGCTTACCATATGGAGATTTCTCTTCCTCCACTGATAACTGACTGAGAACAATCCATGATTGATTGCCAGATGGTTTTCACTCTGGGTCACTAGGTGATGGGTGTGTGCCAGTGCAGAGATGGGATTTAGCCTAAATACCAATTAAGTATAAAAGGTGGGGGGGAATACTATGTCACTTCTGACCATTTATTGGCTTTAGTACTTTGTTGGTCAGTTCGTGTTGTAGGAAGATAAACTGCATTTTCAAACTGTCTCTGGGTTTGGATGTTTTTATTAATGCTTCGGAACCTGACAAATTTTGGGAGAAAACTTATTTGAAGAACTTTTGAAGAGGAAAGAAATGAAACATGTCAAGTCCTAATGGTAGACTGAGTCTAAAAGCTGGATGGAGCTACTAGAGGAGGTAGGACATTAAAGTTTGCAGACTCAGTCCAATTGGATAATAGATGGAGTTAACCCATTCCTGGATGCTATCTTCACCAACAATGGAGAATATGCAAAATTGAGCACTATTTAAAGATGAGTTTGTAACACAATAACACACATTATTTTTAAGTGGAATGATTTGGGGATTATTTCTTAAATCATTTTTCCCTATGCACAAATAAGGAAAAGAAAAAATGTTTTTATTCTGCAAACATTTTTCCATTTTTGGCAGTACCAATATATGGAAGACTGATTTTTATTGAAAATGTACAAATTAAAAACTTCCCTCCCTAGCTACTTACATTGTAAAATTCAGACTTTTCAAGTTGGGTTTTTATTTTTTCCTGTAAGCTAGCATTTAAAAAAAAATCTGAACATTGCTTTCTATTAAAGATTGAATTAAGAAATGTAAAAATATTTATGGAGAGAGTTTTCCATTAAGAGATATATTTTCTATTTTGACACAAATCAATTTTTAAACATGTGAGAATTAAAGCATCACTGAAAAGATTCTTTTAAAAAGTACAATAAATTGTCTTTTATCTCCTCAGAATCTTCTAGTATTTTCCCAATACTTTCTCTTTTTAAAAAATATCATAGGAAAAAAGTAATGAGAGCCAGCTACTTGTTTAACATGGCTTACCCAAGCTGTTTGCATATTTACAAGCTGCTTACTCTATCATTATATTAAAGTTTCCAAGAACTGAAAGAGAAGAATATCACTTCTTTGAGAAACTGTACATACTTTGCTTTGTGGTCTACCATCTTGATTTCGTTGGAATACGACCTTTGACATGACTCAAAAAGTCAAACATAATACTCATTTATTCCCCTTCTAAAATAATATCTGTAGTTTCAACAAAACTATAAAATCAAAGTATGGAACAATATACAAATCTAAGGCAAAGGAAGAGAATGCTGTCTTCAGCTTTAAATTAGGATAAGATAGGGGATAAAGATTGTTTATGTGTGACTGCCAAGAAGCTGATATCCCTGAGTACACTAATACTTTCAAAACTTTTATAATCTCTCTACAGCAGATAGATTATTGTCTCATCCCCATTTAAAGACTTCAAGGATGGAAATAGATGGCAACCAATGTAATTGTCTTTGGACCCCTGCCACCAAGTTACTAGTGCTGCATCTCATTGCACACTCATAGTAAACACACAGATCTAAATTCCTATCACAGCATTGTATCTGTAGCCAAAGATCTGTACAGCAGCCTCCCACAGAGAATTACACATTTTTAAAAATTATTATTTTTCTTATATAACTGTCATTTACTTTCTTCTGCTACTATTTTGTTTTGCTTTTAAAATTAAGCCTATATTACTGTGCTACTGCAACTTAAACCGATCTCTTTGATTGGCAAGTTAACATTACACTGCAGGATATATGAAATCATGCATTTTATTTAGCGTGGTCTAAAATATAGCATTTTATAAAATGTTACTTTAGCCTTTAAAACACAAGAGTTAGAGATATTTTAGTTTTTTCTTTACCTCTGATCATTCATACTTGATAAACAAAGCAAATCTATTTAAAGGCTGAAGCACTAATATGTGTGCTATCCACTAAACATTAAAAACAAATGAATACTACATCACAAAAGGAATGTTGTCACTTTCTTGTACCTTAGAAAATTCCTTGTTTCTTTCTAACTCAAAGAATAGAAACAAATGAACTGCAATGTACCACAGGGAAATGCAGCGAAAGAGAAAAATAGAAAGAGATGTTACAGTGGTCACAGCAAAGTATTCATGGATGATTTTTAGGAATTCACAAGTGCAAATGGATACAGAGAAGAAGAGGTTAATTATAAGTGACACTGTATAATTTCTATTGAAGAGAATCCTGAGGCGTGTAAAAAGAGAGGTTACCCTGAAGTCTAATAAAACATTATGCTGGAATGTCTCTTTCTTATATAGGAAAGGAAGCTGCATTGTTTTATGGCTGGATAGGCAGCTGGCACTACACTTTGACCTCCAACCCTGACTCAGCAAGGAGCTCATTTATGACCTCACAAGAATCAATCAATTAAATGAGATCATTCAGGAGAAAATCTCCCAGACTGTTTGTCTTCTAGCCACAGCTCTCTTCTCATTCCTAGACACATGGTGGTATGCCGGTCCAGTTAAGCTGCACAATTTAGTTTCCTTCATAAACTCACCATTTTTCATGTGCATTTGATAGGTTCTTTCCTTCCAATTCAAAGCTTCTTTCAGAGAAATGTAAAAGGGTGTGAGCCTTAGATTTGATTAATTTGTGGTTTTTCATGTGCCTATTTCCATTCAGACAATGTAAATAGACTGGTTCAACTCCATCTACAAGCAATTTATGGCAGAGACATTGATATGTGAAAAGAAAGAGAGATTTCTAGCGTTGCTTTAGCTTAAGAAGCAAGGAGTATTTTTTTTTTAAAAGACACATCTGGTTTAACACTAATAATGACTGATAAATTACAGCTTATTTGCAAAGATAATCAGAGTAATTATATTTTGAAACATTTTAGTGTATATAGAATCTTTTATTTAGATGAAAAGAGATATCCTTTTAATCAAGGACACCTCTTCCCAGCATATCAAGTAATGAACAAGTATATATCACAACTGATTGTTTTTGGAAAAATCTTAAACAGATTGTATCACATGCCAAGGAAATGTTTCACTGACTTGTAGTCAAAACAATCTGTATTTGCTCTACAATAATGTCAACAATAGAGGAATACAAGATTGCAAGCTTTATCATTGTACATAATCAAAGTTCGTTATAGAGTTATATTCTCTCCTCTCATGAAAAGATCACCATCTTTTATTTGCCTTATAAGATATAGCCAGAGATTGGAAGGTTTTTAATCTTTATTAATAATAGCAATTATAAAAGTATTTGTCTTCTTACATTATTTGCCACCAAGAATGACTGGTTTGAGATGGTTGGCTATAAAAAATGTTGTTTCAAGGACAGGTTCATAAGTGGTCACAGATACCCTTGTTTTCTCTGCATTGTCCTTTGCTATCCTAACAATCTCTTTTCTATTTCATTATCCATAATTTACTTCTCTCTTACTTCATATGCACATATTGACCTATTCATCCATGCACCCTTGTAGTTCTTTTTCCCTTACAGTCCTAATAAATCATTTTGCAACTAACGTGCCATTTTTAAAAAGCTAATTTTATTATACAAATATTATGCTTGATTATAGGTGTAGCAGCCTGAAATTCACGAAAGTTATAGCATTATTAAATTTCCCATATAACAAACTAATGCTCTTATAACTAAATAAGAAGCTACAAATGAAATAAAGTCTGAAAACTGTATTGATAGACTAGAAATGAGTGATTATATCATTTTAGATCCCCTCTGCTTTATTAATGGGGGAGAGCAAATTCTACATCTCCCAAGGTTTTAAACACTTTCAGACTATATGGAAAAGGGGATTTTGAATATAAAATTTGCTGATATAATACCAAGTGATGGGATGATATGATATAAGATATCATGAGATCAGATCTAGAAAAAGAGCCTTCTCTGTCTTAAGGTCCACAATTTGGAACATCCTACTCTCCGTGGTGAGATCTGTTCCACCCCCCTTATCTTTCCATAAGAGCCTGAAGATCTGGCTCTGCCAATCGGCTGGTAACCCAACAAGGCAGTTCCATACTGGAGATGGATACTAGATTAATAGCAAATCCTACCTTCCCTCTCACCCCTACTTCCCCATCTGCCCATCTTTTATTCTCATATATTGTCACGTATTCTCACTGTTTTCTTTTTCACTATTTATTCTATTGTTCTATTACTTTACCATTGTTATGTTTACACTTCTTTTTATTTTTCCATTTTTACTGCTGTAAGCTGCCTAGAGGAGTCCCATGGCAAGATATATGATAAAATAACAACAACAACAACAATTGATACCTGATCCTGCCTTCCTGACACCAAATGGGTAGTTGGGCTGCCATGGCTGGTCCTGGATGGCTATCAGGTGTGGTCCCTGTGTATGTGGTTACCGTTTTTGGATCAGTAGTGGCTTAGCCACTGTGAACCAACCCAGGCACCTACCATCACCAATGATGAGAAGAAATCAACAAAATTCCACATCAGATCGGTCATTGCTCGGGTCAATAAGGGCCGTGTCAGATGCTATGGCTTCTCGACATCTGTCAAAAAAAGGGCTACAGGGCTCTGTTGTTACTGTTAGGGAATCAGGGAGTGCAACTATAAAGCGACTGGAATGAAAGTGCAAAACTTGGACAACCAAAGAAAATTGAGAAATCATCAACTGTTATTACCAGGCAGAACCAAAAGAGGATTTCAAAAAAGAATGATGCAAGTGTGGAAGAAAAAACACTCACAAAGTAGCATAACTGAACAAAGATTAATGGATCAAAGATGTTTCATCATCCCTAATAAAGTTTTCACAGATGTAGAAATACAACATGTAGAAACATTGGCTAAAAAGAAAGCAACAAGTAATGATGAACAAGCTGAAGAAACTGTTCTAACACCTGAACAAACTGACCAGTCAGCAGAAGAAACTAACATATAGGATGAAGATCTTCCTCGAAAGTGTAGAGCTAAGTGATCTAGCGAAAATGCTGAAAGCAAAGATTAAACCACATTAAAGAAAACATAGAACTGCCATTCCATTTGCCTGCCTGATATTCACAAAGGGCATAACAAATGAGTGAAATATCTCCTAACTGCCATGAACAACATTTTAACTTCCATCTCATCCAGCATACTATATACCAACCAACAGCCACCGTTATAACTGCAAAACTGGTTTATAAAATGCCAAAAAAGAATCCCACTGAAACACTAAAGTGGAAAATTTGACTTGAAAATAAAATCAAGAAAGCATGAAGGGATGTCACCAATTTGAAGTACATGAAAGAAGGAAAACTAAAAAAAACAAAAAAGCTGAAAAATAGTTTACACAAAAAATGGAACCTGGAGGAAAAACCAAATAATGGAAATCATGGATGAACTAAAACAACATGTAATAACAATAGCAAAGAAAATGAAAAGATATGGAGAAAAAAATAAAACTATATTGTGAAAATGTCCAGTTCAAAAGAAACCAACACCTCTTCTACCAGTCACTTGATGAAAATCAAGTCCAAACTAATGTTTATCCATGTAAAGAAAAAACTTTTAACTTTTGAAAAGAACTGTGGGAAAACCCAGTGGAATACAACAAAACTGTCTCCTGGATCAGAGATATTCAAAACCAAACCACACAAAACAAAATGGAAAATATGGTTGATATGGTTGAAAGAAAAAAAGGTCAAGAACTGGAGCGCACCTGGCACGGACAAACTGCATGGATGCTGGTTAAAACACCTGACCAGCATCCATCATCACATGGCCACTCAATTTGATGAAATGCTTCAAAATGCAGCAAGCAAAGAATGATTAACAGCTGGCTGAACATGTTTGATAATGAAATATCCAGAAAAGGGCACAGAACCAATCACCCATCGTCCAATTACTTGTCTGCCAACAATGTTCAAACTTTTTACAAGAATACTAGCAAATTCAGTGTTTAATCATCTGATGGAAAGCAGCTTGTATCCAGTAGAACAAAAAGAAAATTATAGAAAATCAAGAGGAACAAAAGATCAGCTGTTCATTGACAAAATGGTATTAAAAAATGCAAGACAAATAAAAATGAATTTGAAGATATTGTAGATCAATTACAAGAAGGCATGTGACTCACTACCCCACAGCTGGAAGTTTGCTAATTCTAAGTTTTGGAACAGGCATTAGCCTGTCTGGAAAACTTTGGAATCAGAAAAAATATTTGTACTTTTGCATTTTTGCATGTGCAAAAATATAAAACAGTTTTAAGAGCAAATGGGGAGAACACTGGTGAAGTCAACATCAGAACAGGAATCTTCCAAGGGGATTCACTTTCGCCACTACTGTTTAACATTGCATTGTTGAAAACTGAAACATGCAATTTATTGATATTGCTATACAAGGAGATGCCAAAGTTGAAGAAAAAGAACTGGAAAAAATAATGAAATATCGCGACATGGAGAAAGAAACTATGCGATTATGGATAAAACATGTGACAGTGATACCCATTATCATTGGGGCACTTGGCACCATGCCCAAGAATTTTACAAAGTACATCAAGAAATTGCAGCTTCTGCAATAACACCAGCGGAACTGCAAAAGACTTTGCAAACTGGGAACAATATACATCTCAATAAGATACTTGGTTGATAAGATGCTGGCAGCAACACATATCAAATATTTGTGCCAGTCAACTATATTTGTGATACATTTTTAAATGTTCAGTTGACTCACTATCATGTTTAATGAATAAACAACAATCATAAGAATAATAATACCACCTTCACTGAGGAACAGCATCCAATGGTACAGAATCCAAAAATTACAAAATAATATGGTAATACAAATTTGTATAACTGACAGCATGTATGGCAGCAAAATTAGTTCTATTTCACTGCAAATAATGGAGGTGTTTAAATTATTCATAACAACACTCCAATTGAAATAATTTATACTGGGTATTTATATTTATATAAATATATTTATATTGGCAAGTATTGATAGATTATACTTAAAACAATTATCCATTTAAATATTTCCTAAAAGCTTGAAGAACTGCATATTACTGAGGTCATCAAACAAAATTAAAAAAACCCGGTTGCAACTCTTAATTACCGTAGGTTCATTCTTAAGAAAGACTACGCTCTAGAAAAAGTTTCCACAGCCTGCAGAGGTATCTCCATGAACAAGAGTGGAAAATTTTCCAGCCTTCAGATTGTGCTTAATCTAATCAAAGGGCAGAATACATTGGAATTTAATGGATCAGGCTTTCAAGCCAAAGCTCTTGCTGATAAACCATACTGTGATTACAAGCACTGATCACATAACTGGTGAACTTTCATTCCAAAATTATCATGCTCTTTCTATATAGAAAACTATTTTTTTCTTATGCTTGTATCATTTTTAATAAAAATCACTATACAAAACAGATTGAAAAGGAGTTTTGTTGGTTTTATTATTATTAAAAAATAAGTCATTTATTAGCTAAACGAATAGAATATAAACTGTCCAATTTTTCTAATCAAACTGCTAACACCTTTCATAACCTCATATCCATGGCAAGGGCAGAATAATGTACTTTCACTAACCAGAATATTTTAAACATCTTCCTATATACTGAACAAAAATTATTTTATTCTAGTGAGATTAAAGAGAATGCTTTGTAATTCAGAATATAATAAGGAGATAATTCCAGTTGATGACTTCTGGATCTCTGAAGAAGTCTTCATCTACTATGCTTCACATTTTTCTGGAACATGATATGGGTGCGTATGAACACATTTCTATTGCATTATATTCTATTCTATGGCAAGAAGTTAAAGTTCATATTTTGGAAGCTAGCAGTGTTGCAAAGACAGCAATCAAAGTATTGCACAATTGTGCTTTTTGGCGCACAGCCAAAACCATCAAAGAATATGGTTGTACATGGCTTCTTTACATATAGGATGGGCAATTGAAAATGTTTTATTGATAGGCGTTTAATCTAATAAAAAAGTTCATGAATGTATATATTGATTACAGAAGGCTTCTTCTGTTTTCATAGCATTATCTATCTAGCTTTAACTAGCAATGGCACCCCCTGCTGGCTCTTACTTTGAAATTTTTCATTTCATTTTCCCTCTAAATGGAACCCCACCCCCCACCCCCACGCCCCAAAAATTTCCTAAATAAATTTCTGACTCCTTTATAGTTTAAATATATTTTAAACTGAAGAAAAGTTACTGGATCACTGATTTAAAATTTTATCTGTTCTTTATTTCATAAGACGGCCCTCTCAATTACAAGTCTTAAGTATTTATTTCTAACACATTATTTCATAGTTAAATGTGTATCTATTCTCTGGAAATCACTATATAAAATAAAAGAAATACAGATAAATTCACATCAAGAACAAACTGAATTTCTAACAATGAAAAATATTAAAGCCATAGGATATAGAAAATATATTTTCCTCCCTAAAATTACATTCAGATAAAAGATATTTTCCTCCCTAAAATTACATTCAGAGTTTCAACTAAGACTAAAAGAACTCAAAGCAATAATCTGACAACCATGTCATTCATTGATATTAATAACAAAAGATGATATCAGATGCTGAAAGAACAATCACTTCTCCCATGGGATTCTATATTCCTTGAAACTCAAATATAACTTATAAAAATTGCAAATAAACTAGATATATAATTTCCATGAAAGAAACTGATTATTATTCACTGCTTTTGAGCATTCTAAAGGGGGGAACCCTACCCTTCAAAATGTGCACAATAAGCACTTAATTTCATAAAATTAGTAAAAGTAGGCATTACCACTTTCATGGTAAATTGAAATTTTAAACTAAACACATTGTTTGTGATTAGAAATTTTAAAAGTTTAAAGAATGTTTTTGTAGATCTCAGTAGATAAAAGTGCAGCTTTCCTTGGGATCTTTACAGGGATCAGTTGTCAGTTTCCACGGAAGCTAGGAAGAACAACTGTTGTTTCATAAAATTACACTGATCTTACATAGCAACCTCCTACCCCAGTAAGACAGTCTCCTTTCAACACCACTGCTGTAGCATTTCAGGGGTCTGACAGAAAATCCTGTGTAACACAAGCAGCAAGATTATCTGAAAGCACATTCCCACCATCATCAATTGGAAACGGTTACTTAAGAAAAACTGCTGTTAATATGTTCCAGTCAGCTATATCACTAGAATGACAAAAGCTCCAGTATAAAAATATATACAACATTTAACCTGATGGCAATAGCTCTGATTATCTGTCAGAAGCATTCATCCATTTTTCTTGTTGTCCGATAAACCATCCCATTGTTTCCTGAGGAAACTCTCTGCATGTTAGTCACACTGATGCAAACAAGCCATTTGGCTTAAGCTATCTAAGCTTCCTTAAAACATTGTCTGTTTCCAATCTACCCAGCCCTATATCGAAAGCGAATGGAATAATAGACATGGATGAGAACTGTTTTGCCTCCTTATTAAGTTAATTATCCACAATATTTTATAATGTCTTGTAATCATACAGACTATATAGCATTTCAACAATAGACAGATGATGCTAAAAGTTGCTCTCGGCCACTATTGGCAGATAATGTATTAACGTTCTTCTTAAATTCTTCTTGACACATGAAGAAAATTACAAAAAAGTTGAAATTTTGCTAGAAAAATGCTTCTAAGTGATGTTACATTTTCAATATAAACTGAAATAATCATAGTTAATAATCCTAAATATCACTGTATTTAAACCTCTAATGAAAATTATAACTTTTAAGAAAGCATAGAATCCTAAACTGCTTTGCCCTATGCATACAAAGATTTCTAGATGGATAAAGGGAAAGAGAAAGAGAGAAACAGGAATGTAAAGATATTAATTTATTTTTTTTGACTTTCATCACAATATTAATTCTGAAAAGTTTATGCTATACTATTGAACTACCTGGCCTTAATTATCTATCAGAAAGTCAGCACAATTTACAAGCACTGAAATATGAACCAGCAATATCCTCTTTTAATCTCATTTCAATAGATTTTCATTGTCAATAAGTTAATTTTCTCTTTCATCATCATTAGCTTGTCTACAAATGAAGAGACTTAAGCAGCCAAGGTAAAAATATCACATTAATTCAATAAGGATGGTTAATATTCTGTGATGCTCTGTTTTAGCATTGGAATCATTCTTATTCAATATTGGCAACCTTCTACTACTGTACTTTGCAGTGCAAATATTACATATCTCATTTGCATGGAAACCTAAAATCTCAGGATAATTAGTTACAAGAGTCACTTGAAAAAAAATCCAATATAATGCTACTTCAAGTCAACATTTTTAAGAAAACAAGAGGAACTATTTAAAACAGATTCCAATGTATATATCAGTAGAATTCATTTTTGCCGGCAACACAAAATAAGACTGATAAATGAAAACCACCTTCCATGGGTTTAAGCTAATACACCATTAATATGAAAAGAATTTGACAGTTTACATAAGGGATGTGACCTGGTGCCAACAACCTCTGGCTTCTCCATTTTCCAGATGGAGAGAGATTAGTCTAAAGCCTTTATTCACATAAGAAGATTTTCCCCCCTGGAAAACTATAAAAGACAATTCTGTTCCAAACTTCAAGTCTCCTTCACAAATGTCTACTCAATTCGGGTCCTTTAACTAATGCCTATTAAAAGAAGCCCTTGGGCCTGAAGCTACTGGGGAAAAAGGACTAATGCAAACTTCACTTTAATGCTTGCCTTTAAAAGATCTATTGACAAAACCAATGGGGAGAATTTGGACAAATGTTAACTTAAGAAAAAAAAGGTTGGTGAGTTTCAATCGTGGATATGAACGCCTGCTTGAGCTTGATCTTGACAGGCTTAAGGCAGGAAAAGTTAATCCTACTTGCATATTAAAAATACGTTAATTTTAAATTCAGTGTGTATCTTTTTCCCACTTTGATTTATAAGCATTGCTGAAAAAGACAGAAGTATTTTCCTGTTTAAAATGGTACAGAGTTACAGCACAGGGTCTGTCTCTTTTTTTGACCTAATATTGAAAACTCTCCACTGACAAAGCATGACACAATTTCTTATTAACCCTTAAAGAAAGCAAAAATGAGAAATTTCAGTGCTTTGTCAAGGAACAGTAACAGTTAACCGAAGCAGAAATTTCCCTATTTTGTTTTTATATTAAACACATAGAAACCATAACTGTTAATTACACAACACAAACATTTAAAACATTTTCCATTACAATGGCACCATTAAAAGTTATCTACAGGGAACGATTTATTTTGACTGGCATCAAAGCAGAACCACATCATCTTTATTGTTATAATCTCTCCCCAAGGGGAGAAAAATCTTGTTCATGAACTTATACCACTTCAAATATAACAAAAGATCAGAGAAACATCTACTGCTTGTCTTTCCATAGTTAAAAAGACAAATATAAAGGAATCCTATATTTCAACACTTCAGAGATGTGAATAGTTTTGCTCTTCTGTTCTGATCTAAGAGTACCTTCTAGGCCTAGAGCAAAACTGTGAACATTTGTCACCTCCATTTCTAAGTTGGAGACAAGATTTCTTCTAGCTTTGAAGTTTCACTGATGAAATTCCAGACTTCAGTCAAGCTGAGGACTGAGGAGAGGAGAGTGTGGCTCTCTCGACTTTTATTCCAGAATTGTTAGCATAAGTAAAAAGTGAACACAATTATCTTTCCATTTATAAATCTTTAAAGAAAAATTAAGAACTGGAAAACAGAAAAAGTGCAAAAGTACAGATGAGAAAAGATATAAAGGAATTACTTTCCAAATTCTTTACAGCAGTTACACACAAACTAATTATCATTCCTTCCACTTTAAGATTACATTACATATTTCTCTTCATTCATAATCAACATTTTTAATCAGTAAATCCATAATTGCCATTTCCTATTTTCAGGAAACTACCCATTTAGAGATTTCCACACTTTTATAAAAATGCAATTTTTCCTTCTACTGAAGACTTAATGTAGCTATATAACAAATCAAGCATTTTCAAATATGGTTTTGCAAAATACATTCCCTATTGATTTGGCCCTTTGTGACACAGACATAGACTTTGTGACTATATAAATCTATTATAATCTGAAAGTAAATTTATCTACAAAATATACACTTGGCATGTTCATTATGAGACCATTTCAAAGTACTAAGAAATACTTTGAATATTATTAGAATGAAACTCAAATATTTTATTATATTTACTTTACACTAAGAGCAGAACAATTATTACATTAATCTTATTTTTGGTAAACTCAGTGGTTATGAACAATGATAATTTTTCAGTCCTAGTGTTGCAGAAAAAGAAAGCACTAGGCTTGGACTTTCCAGTGTCAGGAGAAGTTTATTTATGGCATGCCATTGTTCAG
>JAPKID020000380.1:0-18611 GCA_026931265.2 Tropidonophis doriae | reverse complement strand
GGATAACCTCCCCAGCCGACATGCCGTGCACCGCGGTGGCCGTCGGAAGGAGCTGGTGGAGGCGCGCTTGGTCATCCTCTGCCCAGGGGGCTGCTCCATCCTCCTCGCTGGCCCTGCGGCCCGGTTCCTATGAAGCCGCGGACCGGCACCGGTCCGCGGACCGGGGGTTGAGGACCCCTGCTCTAGAAAGCTAGTTTGGATGATTTGACTGAATTGCTTCTTTGCGTCTGATAGAGTGCATTATCTGTGGGATAGCATATTTTTGATTTTCAGTTGTTAGTTCAAGATATGGATTGGAATGAAAAAGAAACCTGACTGCCAAGTTTAAATGGGGCAAATTCATCACAGAACTCTAGTAACTTTATTGTATTAATTAAAGCTTGCTTGGGTATTGACAGGAGATTATGGCAGAGAGTGAATGGGGAAAAATGCCCCACAAAGTTGGGCAAAATTAAGAAAACAAGAATTACACAGAATTCAGTTAGGTATTTTTAATGTTTAAATACAGACTGTGGGAAAATATGAGAGAGATTTTTCATTCATTGACAGTGTGTTAAGAAACGTGAGATCTCTTTGAATTACTCTTTCCAGGATTCTTCTCCTCTGGCTTAAGTTGCCATTTATAAGATAAGTTGACGTTCATCTTAACTTCTATCTCTTATGCCTGGTCTTCCATTCCTTTTTCAGCCTGGCCAAAAAATTTCATAGCACCAACATGCATAAGGTCTATGTTTATAATGTGGGAAATCTTTGCATGGAAGTTATCCTTTTCTGATGAAGCATCAGTTACCTGTGATAGTTGGGAATGTGTTATAAGCAGATAATCCAAATATTAATGTGAAATTATTGTTCCAACCTTTGAGACTTCAGAGGCTAGAACACTCAGACCATAAGACAAGCACACTTTACATTTTAGTTACTTCTGTTACTCTACATTTACATTTTAGTTACTTCTGTTACTCTACAAATTAGATTGAGTCTGAGTACCGCTTGCAAATCTTAATAACTTTTGGCCATACAAGGAAATTAATGTAACTATCCACTGCATATGAATATAATGCTGCATATTAATCAGGTCACTTGTTCTACAATCCTCCTACAAAAGCAGAAACTATTTATGACCAGCATTTACATATAGGGCCAATCAAACAGTGCCATGACTTATATGCAACCACGAGGAATCTCTGAAACTTAACCTAGCTTCCTGTTGCGTTTCCCAAGAAATTAGGGTTGGGCATATTGCAAGCTCACAAGCCACATATTCACTGAAACTGAGGAACCATAACAACTGATTCTCTATCGTGAACATTTCAAAATGTACAATGCTATCAGTTTCTTGCTCTCACCATCAAGAACAGCAAGAACTCTTACTGCATTGCCTGCCAAATATGCTGACTCTATTGACGTTGTTTAGGTAATAGAAGCACAGACTCTTTCCCACGCCCCAATTATGTGATTACACTATGAATTTCCATAACACATCACTACCCCAGAATCCTGCTGCTAAAGAGAGTTGCTTGATGAGTATTTCCAGAAAGACTTTACCTGCTTTCTTCTTCCTGATTGGTTTTGTATTCCATTTGCTGCCTGTTGATCAACCTAACACTGATCAGGACTGGTTTGGGAAAAGGCGGTGGCTGTGTGATATATAGAAACTGTCTTTTGAAGTGAGACACTAATATTATGTGCCACATAATATGGTTTTGTGTATACATATACAAACCTGATATAACCTATTGATTTTCAAAGAGTGTTTGGGGATTTTTCCAATTCCCAGATGGGCATTTTTGTTCAGTCCCAGGCAGCAATACTACTGCCTCTGAGCAGCATCTTTCTGCAGTCCAGTTATGGACAGCACTTTGGTTTACTAATATCAACTGGGAGGTGAAGTGCCACAAACAATATCTGGAAGATGCTGGAGGAAGTCCAGAAGTGAATCTAACTCAGCATGAACATGTGCCTATCTATGTTCAGGTCTACACTGTGGTGATAAGAGAGGTGAAATATATTTACTTCTCCTCTTGCAAAGAATTATTGGTATTAACTGGGTTGCCTTGTCCTGTTAGCTGGTACTTCATTTTGTTTGTGGTCTCCAAGGAAGTGGATAGGATACTGTGTTAGCTGCCTTCTACCATCAGATGGACTCTTGCCCCTCCCAGCTTGTATGAGAAGCAGGCAGGGGAAGTGATGATGTGAGTCCAAGAAACTGAGAGGGCTTCTGGCAGCTTTGATGTGATGCGATGTACCCCAGGTATTTTTGGATGCAATGATGTTAAAGAATTAAAGTAATTCTTTTTAAAGGAAAGTTGATGGTGGGAAATACCAGCAGGATATTTCAAGTGGGCAATTAGCCTTGAATCACTGCACAGTCGCAAGAGTTCCAAGACTAACACTCCTTCCCACCTCAGGCTCCATTGAATCTTATCTGTCTATTCTCAAGTCAAGCAGTCTGGGTAGATTCCTGTACTATAGGTAGAATTGCAATAAGCCAGTCAACTTGAACTCTTCATGTGTTGATCTATTGCTTGGATTTGACAGTTGATGAAATGGTTAGGATGAATCAACTTTGCATCATCCTAAAAAATGGATTATCTTGATCTTTTTCAGTCTTCAGTCCAATCAGGGTTTAGGCCTAGTTTTGGGGCACAGGTACTATTGATCAATCTTCTAGATTACCTGTGTTGTGACTTGGATGGGGAAGATATGCCCATTCTGGTCTTATTAGATCTCTACAGCTTTTGATACCATCAACCATGGTTCACTTTTGGATTGTTTTAACTATGATTCTACTCCTTTCTTAGTTGGTGGGAGAAAAGATTGGCCCAGAGGCCTCTGCTTTATGGAACACCACAGGGTTTGTCTTGTATCCATTGCTTTCTAACTTCTATATGAAGTTATTAGCGAAGTTGTCTATCCTGAAAAAAAAGACATTATTCAACAGTTTAGGGATGGGTATTTTCAATATCCTAATGATATTGAATTGTATTTTGCCATCTGACTTGTGGGAGTGTTATTATTAACCTTAACCAGTATCTAGAGGCTGCCAAGTTCTGGATGAGAAAGAACAAATTGAAATTGAATTCTGCCATTTGGAGTTATGGTTGATCCATCAACGCCCTTTTGTCACAAGCACTATCTATCAGGAAGTAGGTTTACAACTTGGGGCTGCTTCTGAACTCCAGAGTGGTCTATGCCCAGCTTCAGCAGGCATGCCAGTGATGGAGTAGGGATAGGAGGACCAGCTACTGTAACTCATGCTTGTATCACCACATAGTTAGATAACTTTAATATACTCTGCTTGGGACTGCATTTAAAGAGTATTCAGAAACTACAATTAGTCCAAAATGAAGCAGCTGCCTCCTTTTGCAATTCCAGTACTAGGAGCATATTACGACACTTTTCGGATCCTGGGTTGTTTGCGTCTTATTTGGGTCTTATTTAAAGTGCTGGAGATGAGTCATAAAGCCCTCTACAGCTTAGTCTCTAAGTATTTTCCAGACTGCCTACTCCTGTCAGTATCACTCCGACCAATTGGAGCTACTAGAAAAAAACAAATGCAAACTGTACACTTTCAAGAGGCTTGGTAGTGCTGCTTCTTTGTAGAAAGCCAACACAGTGGAACAGCCTGACCATGGCGAAAAGAATGGTTCTCTTCTTGTTAGTCTTTTGGAAGCTGTTGAAGATCAAATTGTTTCAGACAACTTTCCCCTGATGTGAATGTTGCCATTTTCATTCCATTTTCTTTTTTTATTATTTTTAATAGGATTTTAAAAAATGTTTTATGGCTATTGTTTTAATCTGTATACATTCTATAAAAAGCACCAAGAGTCTCCTTTGATTGCAATGCACAGAAATATGTTTAATAAATAAATATCCAATTTTTTTTTCTTATAAATAGGCTTGACTTCTGTACCAAGGAATATTCCATTAGATACTCGCATGATAGATCTTCAAAACAACAAAATAAAAGAGATCAAAGAAAATGATTTTAAAGGACTATCATCACTATACGTAAGCTTATTTTCTGAACTTCTTCTCAGGACACTATCATACTTCATTTTACCTACCTACACACACACACACACACACACACACACACACAGCATACAAGTAATGTAAATAGATGTTCAAAAAGGTAAACAAAGATAATTGTTCGGAAAATCAGTAATTTGATCTATACTAACAACATTTTCAAAACTGATCAATGTGCGATCATTTTATTAATCTATAGTAAAAGCAAAAGATAAAATCTTATGTGTAATATTAGAATTGAATCTAATTTTCCTTTGGAAGTCTTTAGTGACTCCATTTCCATGTTACTTGTGCTTTATTCAAATCATACATAAACAATTTCATGTTGGATTTTTATGGCTTTCCATTTAAATAATATCATACTGTCTTTTTAAGTGAGAACTTTAAAATAAAATCAATGCCTAACATTAAGCTCATATTTTGATTAGGCCCTTGCCTTGAACAACAACAAAATAACAAAGATCCATCCTAAAGCGTTTCAGTCAACAAGGAAGCTGCGGCGCCTCTACTTGTCCCATAATCATTTAACTCAGATCCCAGAAAATCTGCCAAGAAGTTTAGCTGAGATAAGAATTCATGACAACAAAGTTAAAAAGATTCATAAAGACATATTTAAAGGAATGAAGTCTTTACATGTTTTAGGTAAGTGTATTATTTTTAAAAATCTGCTGCACAATAGCGGGGGGTGGGGAAGGTTACTCTGTGAACCCTGCCCGCCCCGAATCACAGAGATGAGCAGTGAACAAATGTAATAAATAAATAAACCATTAGTTGGGAAACTTAGATTGAACAAACGAAAATGGAAAAAGGAAAAGAGGTAATTCTTCTTAGAGGATAGCAAGAGAACCTGTTTGCATTCAATAAAAACCATTAGCTTCATTATAATATTCTGTTACACACTAAAAGCTTGTTTGTGTGTCTGTCTGTCTGTGCATTCTTGCATTTATATATACATATGTATACATATGCATTTTTTCTGATAAATAAATGAAGGGAGACTAGTATAGATCTATTTCAATACTATTTCAAGGTATTTAGCTCTCATCAGCTATATATTACTCCCTATAAAATAGCCCAAGTTCAAATCCCAGTAAGGGTATGGCTAGCTGATGAGAGCTAAATAGCTTGAAATAGATCTATACTAGTCTCCCTTCATTTTTTTATCAGCAGAAATGCAACACGAAAATGGTTTCCTGCCTAAAAGGCTCCTAGGGTGGAGCTGAAAGGCAAAAGGGAAGCAGTAAGCTCCCTCCCATATTTGAGCATATACCAGGTGCTTTGACACAACACACACACACACACACACACACACACACACACACACACACAGTATCCTTGCATCTTGTACAAAACATTAGCAATTTTCTAGATGAAGGAAATGAGACCATAGCCAGAAGACTGCAGGCTGGATTTTTGTCCTCATCAACTAAATGGGAAATAGAAGTACGGATTTGGAAGGAGCCTTTTAAGCCATCTCATCCATCCTCAGCTCGGCACAGATGCTTGGAATGAGAAATCAAGAACTCTGCATGTGATCCTAAACTGAAAATTTCCTCTCCCTGCATCAAATGATACTTGAGCTGTTTCAAAGCAAAAAAAAAAAAAAAAAGGTCCTAGGCTAGAGGCAAGGGGTTGGGAGGGATGCAGCCAGGATGTGTGGGATCAGGGCCAAATTTAGGACAGATTATCCATTCTCTCTCTCTCTGGCTTCTTCTTCTTTTTAATTCTGACATCTCCCGCTCTCCCAAGGCTAGAGAAAAGGACAGATGGCTCTTACCCGAGGTTTGAACTGATTTGTTGCAGAGGGCTTTTGATATTAGGCCAACAGCTGCGAGGAAATTAACTCAAAGACTGCAAATTGCCCATCCCACAGCTGAGGTAATATTTAAAATTCACTTTAAATAATAAAGAATGCATAACGTTCTTTGTACATCACTTTCTCCCTAGTACGTATGAAGATGTTTACGTGGTTGTCTTTTGACTCTTCTGGAAATTTCCCTGTTGATTATGAGTTGTCTTTCAGATAACCAAGCCATGTAGGGTTTTAAAAGAGATTCAGGAAGGCTTCTACAGATTGAGTTGGAAGGGAGCTTGAAGGTCATCTAGTCCAAACCCCCACCCAAGCAGGAGACCCTACACCATTTCTGACAAATGGCAGTGCAATCTGTCCTTGAAAACCTCAAGTGAAGAAGCTCTCACAACTTCCGAAGGCAAGCTGTCCCATTGATTGAATGCTCTCACTGTCAGAAAATTTCTCCTTACTTCTAGGTTGAATCTCTCCTTGATCAGCTTCCATCCATTATTCCTTGTCTGACCTTCAGGTGCCTTGGAAAATAGCTTCACACCCTCCTCTCTGTGGCAGTCCCTCAAATACTTTAAATAGCTTTAAATCAAGCTGGATACAGTTCAAGATTGGTGGCTATAAGAAGGGAGAAAAGCATGTGATTTCCTGTAGCAGTAGAACAGTTTGAGAATGGAACGGAATAAGGAGTGGAGGAGAGGACTGTTGGAGCAATTTGGACAATAATCAGAAATTGGAGCCAGACGAGACAGTGACAACAGTGAAGACAGTGAGAGAAGTATTTTGGATTACTTGAGAGAAAGTTGGATGTAGAAGCAGCAAAGATCGGACGTTGACAAGGAAAAGAAGAGTAACAGTCCCATCTAGTGGAGAGAGAAATAAGAACTGAGTAACAAAACTGAATAAACTGATTGATGCAATCTGCTGAAAAAATTGACGAGCAATTTTGTGGTTTCTGAAATCGGATTTAAAAAAAATTGAAAGAGAACATTGAAAGAAGAAATATAAATGTAAACTGAATTGTGGTGAGATGAAATATTGACGAACTGTATTGAAACATATCGTCTTTGGAAGAGAGAGTCTAGATCATATATGAACTATTGGTGATACTTTGAAATTATTAACATTATAAATAGATGACATAATATTATATAAGAATTAAAATTAGGGATTTATTAGTCTAAAGATATTGCTTTTTTGATAATATAAAGGAAAAATAGTAATATAGTGTTTAGGTGGAGGCTGATAGTTTGTAGCTATCAAGAATGTGTTAGGTTAAGTATATTGAATATTGTGTGAATATTGTGTGGATAGACTTGCACACAAACTCAAATAGATAGAAATTAAGTTGTTACATTGTGGGATTGAATTGAATTGAATTGAACTGAACTGTGCACGGAAGAGGGAAAATCCAAAGATTGAAGGGGCTGGTAAGAGGCTGGAAATAAGTAGTGGGTGGAGAGAAGTATATGTTATTGTGGGGGAAAAATGTGAGGAAATTAAAATAAAAAATGACAAGTACAACAATAACAACAACAATTAGTAAAATGAACAGGAAGGCAGCATCCTCACCCTCAAATCAGGACACAATTGAGAGCACACTGGGTCTAGAGAGAGAGAGCTCAACAACAAACCTTCAGTGTATGCAAGATGCATTAGCAATGATACAAGAAACAATGTTGAAAACACAAGAAACAGTTACAAAAAATTACGAAGAAACTAGGAAAAACCATGAAGAATTTAAAATAGAAATGGGAAAATGAAGAGTGAGATTAGAAGAATAGATGATAAAATAGGGAAAATACAAAGTGAAATAACAAAAATTGAACAAAAAATTCAAAAAGTAGAAGCAAAGGTAGAAAAAACGGAGAAGAGAATGGAGATGGTAGATGAGAAGCTGACCACACTAAACAGGGAGTTAGTGGGGAAAATAGTCTTCTTAGAATTGGAAAAAGCTGGCTTATTTCTGTGTTTTCAAAATATAATAGAACAAAAGGAGGAGGATTTAGGGGAAACAATTACAGAGATTGCAGCAAACATATTACAAAAAAATAAACAAGAAATGAGAAGGGATATAGATAAGGTGTACAGAATCCACCCAAATTGTGCCAGGAGGCACAGGCTCCCAAAAGAAATCCACGTACGCTTCAGTAGAAAATCAGTAAGGGATGAAGTATATAAGAAAGTGAGAGAAGAACAAATAACATATAAAGAAAGAGAGATACAAATTCTGAGACAAATCCTAGATGCAGCACGCTTAAAAAGGATAATTATTCCAAATTTATACAACAAATATCAGTAGATTTAATGAAATGGCAGAATTTACACTTGTCATTGATAGGTAGAATAGCCACAATAAAAATGAATGTTTTACCTAAAGTATTATACTTATTCCAGACAATCCCAATCAGACTGGGTAAATATTTTTTTGAAGAATTGAATAAAATAGTCTCAAAGTTTATATGGCAGGGGAAAAAACAAGAATAAAATTAAAAATTCTACAAGATGCTAAAATGAGGGGAGGTATGAGATTACCTGATTGGGAACTATACTATCAAGCCGCAAGCCACATCATTTAATGTGGATTAAAGATTGGATAACATTAAGAAACATTAGACTTTTAGAATTAGAAGGACATGATTTACTATCGGGCTGGCACGCATTTCTGTGGTATAGAAATGCTAGAGAACATTGGTTATTTTAGAAGGCATTACATAAGAGAATCTTTGATTTTAAATTGGGAAAAGATTAAGAAATTGCATAATCTTAAAATACCAGTCTGGGTTTCAACTATTGAAGCATTTTCATATGCAGTAATATATAAAAAGGAACGAACAATTAGATACTCCGAGTTATTTAATTCAGGGGGCGATCTCAAAACCATCCAGGAACTAAAACAAGAAGGAATGGATATGAATTGGTATACATCTATGCAAATACATTCTAGATATAAGGAGGATAAAAAAAAAGAAGGGATCTATGATAAAATAATGGAATTAGATAAAATTTTAACAGGCGTCGATGAAAAAGCAATTAAAAAACTTTATGCCTACTTATTAGAGTTTAAACTTCAGGAAGAGCAAGTGAAAGAAACTATGATAACCTAGGGGAAAAAATTTGGGCATGGTATTGATCTAGATAAGTGGCAAAAATTGTGGACGCAACATTATAAAATGACAATGTCAACTGCTTATAAAGAGAACTTGTATAAGATGTTTTACAGGTGGCACTTATCACCATCAAGAATTGCAAGAATGAACAAGAATAAATCCGAAAAATGTTGGAAATGTCACCAGACGCTTGGCTCTTATTACCATATGTGGTGGACTTGTTCGGAGGCTAAAACTTATTGGGCTATGATTCACATATGGCTGGAGAAAATGATACAAAAGCACATAGACTTTAAACCTGAACTTTTTCTACTTGGAATAACATCAGAAGTACTTGATAAAGACATGAAATATTTGATTGTAAATGTTTTGACAGCTGCTAGAATTGTATTTGCGAAGAACTGGAGAAATGAGAAATTTTCTTCACAAGAAGAAGTCATTCGTAAGATCAAGGAATGTGCAGAAATGAGTAGATTTAACATTTGAAATTAGAGAACAGGAGAACGAACAATTTTATGAAATATGGTATATGTTTTATCAATGATTGGAAAAAGGAAAAATTTAAGGATTATATATTGAATAACTATGGAAAAAGATTGATTTGATAAAGAATAATGGTACTATATAGAAAAAAAGGTGATATATATGTAATTAAAAGATAACTGACAATTATGTTTGTAATCTTAAGTACTGACGCACAAAATGATTACTCAAACAACATGTTGTACAAAGCACAAGATGAATAATGTTTTTTATTTGTTTTTATGTTAAAAAATAAAAAAAATCTTTAAACAAAAAAAAATAATCCTGAGACAAATCCTGAAAATAGTGAGAGGGCAATATCAGTTCATTAAACAACAATTAATAAAGTACAACGTAATGTTTAGATGGCTTACACCAGAGGGAGTGATGATTACCTGGCAAGAAAAAAGGTATAAAATAGACACAGTCAAGAAAGTGTATGAGTTCTTTGAACACCACTTCACCATCGAGGAAAAACAAGAGAGTAGAGAGAAACCAGAGAATAGAAGCCAAGAACAACAGTAGAACAAGAGGGTAGTAGAATAGAAATAAAGAAATAAAGACAAGCAATACAAGGAAACTAAGGGCAGCACACAAGTAACACAATGGAACAAGAAATTAAGCTATTCTCACTAAATATGAATGGACTTATTAACTCATCAGAAAAAAGAAGGCAAATTTTGACTAGATTACAAAAAATGAATGTGGACATAGTGTGCCTTCAAGAGGTACATATCAAAAGCCAATATAACCAGCTACTAGAATACCCAAAATTAGGGAAATTATTTACAACACTAGCAGAACAAAAAGAAAAGAGATGGAGAATGAATCAAAGAATACGGAAATATAAAGAATATATTAAAATGATAGGGGATTGAAACATTTCTACAAAGTAAAGAAGAAAGAAGAAACATTGTTACAAAATATATGGGACACTACAAAACCTTTTATTAGAAGGCCGGCAATAGTATATTTGGCAAGGAAAAACAAGAAAAAGAGACAAAAGCAAGAAACATTAGAGAAAGAATTTTTTTAAAAACTGGAAATAGATTTGCAAAAAGACCCACAAGAAGCAAAAATAAAGGAGGAAAAAGAACTGATAAAACACAAATTAAATTTGATGACACAAGAAGAGATGGCCCAAGATTTGGATAATTAGAGGAAACTGCAAATTTGCAAAACAAAACTATTTTGAAAATGCGAATAAACCGGGAAGATGGTTAGCACACAAACTGAAAAAAGGAAAAGAAAAAAGAATAATACACCACTTACAAAATGAAAGAGGAAACATACAATACCGGAAAGAGGAAAAAATATACATAGTACAGAACTTTTTCGAGAGACTATACAGCAAAGAAAACATATTACAAGAGAACATCGAACAATACTTAAATAAACAGAATCTATATGAAATTGAGGAAGAGAGAAGAGAAATGCAAAACAAACAAATCACAATGATGGAATTAAAGGAAGCACTGAGGAGACAAAATAATAATAGTATACGGTATACTGATAGAATTTTACAAAGCCACGCAAGAGCAGATAGAAACAGTGATTTTAGATTTATTTAATGAAGCACTTATAGAAGCGAAGCTACCAAAATCATGGAGGGAAGCATATGTAACATTGATACCCAAAGAAGATTCGTACCATCAACAAATAAAAAATTGCAGACCAATTTCTTTATTAAATGCAGACTATAAAACCTTTACATTTATAATGGCAGAGCGAATAAACAAATATTAAATGAAATCATTCACACAGATCAAAATGGCTTCTTACCAAATTGCCAGTTAAAAAATAATATGAGGATAATTTTAAACACACTAGAATATTATGAAGAGAATTCAGGGAAACAAGTTGCACTGGTCTTTTTGGAAGCCCAAAAGGCCTTTGACAATTTAAATTGGCAGTTCATTATCACACAGTTAAAAATGATGAGATTTGGAGAAAAAATTATAAAGATGATAGAATCAATATATCCAGCCCAGACAGCAAAAGTAATAATAAAGAGTGACACTACAGAAGAATTTAAAATATGGAAAGCAGTGGGACAAGGATATCCATTACCACCTTTATTATTTATATTAACAGTGGAAGTTCTATTAATAGAAATTAGAAACAATCAAGGAGTAAAGGGATTAAAGATTAAAAAGGAGGAATATAGAACATAGGCATTCGCAGACAATATGGTATTTATAGTAGAGGAACCATTAAGATCAGGAATTAAATTAATCCAAAAAATAGAGGTATTTGGTAGGGTAGCGGGACTTAAAATTAACAAAAATAAAACAAAGATTATTATGAAAAATCCTACCAAAAAACAGGAGCAAGAATTAGAGGAAATTATGGGAATACAGGTAGTAAAAAAGATAAAATGTTTAGGAATTTGGCTGACAGGGAAATGCTCAACAATTAAGGAAGATAAGTAAGAGAAAATAATTCAGAAATTAGAAAAGATTTGAATAATTAGAGGAAACTGCAAATATCATTAATGGGAAGAATTGCCATAGTCAAAATGAATGTCCTACCCAAAATTTTGTTCCTATTTCAAGTGGTACCAATTAGCCCCAGGGAATTTTTTTTCCCATAGATCTAAATAAATTAATAGCACGATTCATCTGTTCAGGGGAAAACCCCACAAATTAAATAAAAACTTCTAAAGGACAGTGGAGAAAAAGAGGTTTTGGACTCCCGGATTGGGAGCTTTACGATCAAGAAGCAGCTCTCACTTGGATAAGGGATTGGATTAACTTTAAGAATAGAAGAATACTAACATTAGAAGGATATAATTTAGAATTGGGTTGGCAGCCTTTATTTGGGATGGGAAAGACAAAACCCATGGATCCTTTCAAAGACATCAAATCAGAAATGCCCTAATTCAAATTTGGTCAAAAATTAAAAGAAAACATAACAAAATTCCAATTTGCTTATCCGCTATGGAAGCATTGATCTACCCGAATGTATTGGACATAAATAAAATAATAAGATACGAAGACATATTAGATAATCAAAAGAGGTTAAAAACAAGGTAAGAATTGAAAGATGAGGGAATAGATATAGACTGGTGGCCGTATCTACAAATACAGGTGAGGTATAAAAAAGACAGAGAAAGAGGTGGATTCTATAAGGAGACACAAGAGCTAGATAAAATTCTACAGGGAATCGAAGAAAAATTGATTTAAAAAAATCATTATTTATTAAGATTCAAAATGGAAGAAGAAATTGTGAAAGAAACAATGATAACATGGGTTACAAATCTTGGGTATACATTGACAGAATGGGGAAAAAATTGGGGGGAAAATTACAAATTAATGATGTCAACAGCATATAGAGAGAACATACAAGATGTTCTACAGATGGCATTTCCCACCAGTGAGAATTGTGAAAATGTTCCCGGAGTGCTCATCTATCTGTTGGAAATGAAACCAACAACACGGAACATACTACCATATGTGGTGAACATGCGCATCTGCGAAAAAATATTGGGAAAAAATAAAAGATTGGCTGGAGGAGATTACCACACACCAAATTGAACTAAAACTGGAATTATTTCTGTTTATTATGAGCCTTTGCTTTCCTGACTTTGTCTTTGCAGATTCTGGCTATCTGCTATTATTCTTCCTTAGTTAATGTGTCCCTCTTTCCATTTTTGGTACCTGTCCTTTTTGTCTTTCAATTTGTCAGAGAAATCTTTATGCAGTCATGCTGGTTTCTTCTTGGATTTCTTGTTTTTCGTTTTCAGTGGTATTATGCTGGACTGGGCTTTTATCCACAGTTTTTGTGGAATAGCTAACTAATGCTGTCTGTTAGTCTGGAATTACATGGAATAGCATGCAGTTCCAGATTAACAGCATTAGTCCATAAAGAACTGAGAATGATATCCATTCATATGTGAATAGAACACATGGATTTTAATTAATATTTTATGTGATAATTTTTTCTTTCACTCTTTTTGATTATTAGAGATATTTTGATGTTTCTAGTGCCTGAAACATATTATATGCAACTGAAGACAAGGCCCTGCGCCTATAGACCAGAGCTTTAATATGCAGTTATTTGTGTCATATCATAGATCACTGTTCTTTCTATGCAATGTGGTATAATACTGAGGTGTTTATGGTGCTGGGAGTCTGTATATCGGTATTAATCTTAAAGCAACGATTGAATAGCTCAAGCACAATAATCTGCGTCCTCTCTTTAAATGCTGTTAAAGAAGAAACAATGCTATGGAGATTCTCAGTCATCCAGGTCATAGTTGCTCCAAAGGTGCTTTTTCAAGAGGACTTTTTGGTTTTTCTTTGAAGACATTTTGCTTCTCATCCAAGAAGCTTCTTTAGCTCTGATGAGAAGTGAAACATCTTCCAAGAAAAAAGCAGAAAGTCCAGTTGCCTCTTGAAAAAGCACCTTTGGGACATCTCAGTCAAAAGCTAATGTAGAACTGTCTCACCGGGTTAGGAGATGCTAGACATTTGAGCACAATAATGAAATATTTATCCACTTTCTAAAAGCAAAGAAATATAGAATACTGCCTTATTTTGTTGTTAAACCTATTTATTTAGCTTACCGTTCACTACATTGGCTCCAATATAATGAGAGAATAAGTTTTTAAGATAGTGAGAAAAAGAGCAAAGGAAGGAAAGGAGAGGGGGTTATTTGGGGAATAGCCTTTTATCTGCATACAAATAAGAAGAAACTCACTACCAAAACAACCTACATATCCATAAATGTGTATTTAAACAAAGGATAATTTTTTAAAAAAGATAACTTAGTCTGACTATTTTCATCTCAATAAACACGGTTTCCCCTCTTTTCCTGGATTACGCTTCTGGAACAGCAACAGATTTGAATAAGATACGTGATTTTGATTATCTGAAAATTAGCTTCTGTATTTGACAGAGAAATGAAGGTGATTTATTTCACCGACTGTGGCACATAATGAATGAAATCCTAGATCTGCGACGGCAGGTGCTGGTGGGCCATCTGACCCATGATCGGATGAAAGATGTAAAAAGGCACATTACTGCTCGCTTGGACTGGGGCAATGAGTGAGTAAGAGTCAATTGATAAGACTGTTACATTGGTTACCATTCATTTATTATTTTAATGTTTATGGCAAGATGACAAAAAGTTAAATAGATGTTGCTGTGTGGTGATAGCTTGTTGCAAGTGGGCTGTGACATAAACAATAATCAGCTTTTCAGTTAGAAGGTTTAAAAAAAACCTTTATTGATGTCCTTTGGCTGTTTATAGTTAATAAATGGACAATTTCTAATAAAGCCTTTTGTTTAAGTGGAAGGCAGTTCTTTCCTTGCCAAAGTATTCTCTTTTTTTGAGGCAATTTTGTAGGAAATCAGAAGAAGTTTGTCTTAAATTGTGGTGGCTGCAGGCAAAAGAAAATGGTAAGAAAAGCCCTGTAGGTCTCTGAATGCTGCCAATTGCCTTCTTTGTTCAGTAACATAGGATGGCACTGTGTTATGGTTTGGACGTTCTAGATAGATAGTAGGAGTTGACCATGTAGAACTTTCCCATCACATTGATAATATACTATAGGTTTTAACTAAGGATTTTAAACTGTTCTTCTAATTAGACTTTTTGTACACATTTGCAGACAGCTAGGCTTAGATTTGGTTCCAAGAAAGGAATATGCAATGGTGGATCCAGAGGAAATCAGTATTACAGAGTTGTACCGATTGGTAAGCAAATAACTCATTTTATTTAGAAGTGAATGCGGCTGTGTTGTAATCCCCCCCTGCCTCCCTCCCTCCCTCTCTCTCTCTCTCATTCCAAGATTATCATGCAGAAGGAAAATCATTAAATCTATCCTGAGGTTTCTGGGAAAGAGTGCTAAAAATGTAATGAATATGTGAAAAAGTTACGTTTGTGTTTATCTGAAATAATGATTGGCTAATGAACCTAGAAACAAGATGTTGCCTAGTATTGTCTCACAAGAAACAGATGAACAATTTCAAATGATTGATTTAAACAATCACAAGTGTTTGACAAAAATAAAGTGGTGAGAAAGAAAATGCCTTTCTGTATGTTTATATTTCACGAATTAAAATAAGCATAAACTGGTTTGACCTTTGTGTGGCACTCTATACTTAGATGGAGCATCGTCATCGCAAAAAAGACACACCAATCCCAGCAAGCAGCCACCATCTCTTTGTGCAGATGAAGAGTTTGATGTGTTCCAACCTAGGAGAAGAACTAGAAGTTATCTTCTCACTTTTTGATAGTAAAGAGAATCGACCAATCAGGTAGCACCTCTTTTTAAATAAAGAATGAAGAAATATACAGCTTCATCGGTTCTTTCATTTACCTGGATAACAAAGTCATTTTGACTTTTTAACATTGAAGTCCATAAATATAGTCCCACATTTATTTCATGTTGTTGTTCCTATTGAATGCTTTTAATCTGGTTCTAAATCACTGAATACGTGGGTTCAATTGATATGTGGATACAGAAAATTCTTACTCATTATACTGGAGATCATGCATACATACTGGATCTAATAAACTAATAAGAGTTCATAAAGATAGGGATGCTTACATAGCGTGTTAAGCTATAATGTATTTTGCTTAGCTTTTATTTAGAATGAGCACAATGTTGTGACTTATAATAGACAATGGTTTGTGTGCCCTGGATTCTAATAATGATGCATTATTATTTTATCTTAAACAATGTTTAAAATTAACAATGGCTTAGTGTGATATATGATTTCAACTATCGTGGACAGAGAAATCTAGTATAATTGTAAATTTTCTTTTAGCTCACCCTATAGTTTCTGTGCAACATATTTTCGTTATAAATAAAATGATTACATACCATGTAATCTGATTAAATATTGTCAGTGATATTACCAACAATAATACACAATTTTTCTTCCTACGGTCACATGATTGTTTCCATTGTGGCTCATGTCTTTTTGATTATTTTCTAGAAAGTGTCATATTTTTTAAAAAATTAATGAATGGTAAGGAAATAAAGTAGAGAAGCAATTTTGAGTAGTGTCAAACATAGTTTTTACACCCAAATTCTGGAATAATAGCAACCACAAGGATGAAAGTGGCTAATAATAGGCCATAAATGGAAGGCTGTTGCAATGCTATATATATTTGGGTATGTGAAATTGCCCAAAAGAAGTTAAGTTAATTTAGATTAAGAACCAATGAATCTGGGTCCTAGAAAACATATTGTAGGATGCAGTCACATAAAATATAGACTTGGCTAGCCTTTCCTTGACAATCTCCTTTCCTTTTGGCTACCATGACTCAGCCTTCCATCCTTCCAAGGTCGGTAAAATGAAGACCCAGATTGTTGGGGGCAAGAGGCTGACTCTGTAGCCCACTTAGAGCGGTCCATGAGGCACTGTGAAGCATTATATAAGTCTAAGTTCTATTGTTATGCCTTCACTTTTACGAACAGTGGAGGGACAGCAGTACATTAGTACGCCCTGGGTCCTTTTTAGGAGAAGGGCGGGGTATAAATGCGATAAAATAAAATAAAAATACATTAGGAAGACTCACATGGCTAGTTAGAAAGCTGCGTCTACTGTCTCTGCTATGGAAAACCACTTTATTTTTTCCCCTGGAAAAAAGACCCCCCTGTGCTTTATTGCGAAAAGCAAAGATACTTGTTAGTTCGAGGAAGTTCTGATTCGCCCTTATTATGCTTTGGCCTAATGACATCTAAAACTTCATGTCCACTTCTGGATTTTACAATTTAAATGAGATCCTGACAAACTGGAGCATATCCAGAGATAATTGCCTTGGAAAAGAAAAACTTAAAAATAACACAACTGTTCAATTGTAGCACAGAGGTTGCAGATTCTCTTTCACTGGAGACATTTAAACAGAGGCAGGATGTTTGTCTATGTAGATTCTGTAGCAGTAGATTCCTGTACTGGACGGTGTATATAATTGGACTGGGTGATCTCAATCGCTAAATTGCTTCCAACAACGTCTGTGATTGATCTGAACGCTTTGCATGATCTTATTTGATACTATGAAATGTAACATAGCATAATAATCTTTTATTTATTGCAAAGTTGTAATTTTTCTCATAGGTGTAAAACAGTTATTAAGTTTGCATTGTATGTAAAAGTTATAAGAGAAAAGATGCAGTTTATTTGCTGCATGATGCACATCGAAGGTACTCTACAATGTTTTCCTGTGTGAGGTCCTTCCTCACCAGCATTGTTCAAGAAAGCAGAACTCTTGAAACAAATAGTATTTCAAAAGGAACTTTTATTGGAAGACAGTGATAGGTGAGAGAGTGTGGGCAGAATCTGAATTTCACGCACTGGAACATTAAGTTAAATTCTTCCTTTTGAGACTCCTCCCAATGTCCAGTTCATATTTGAATAAATCCAAAGGTGCGAAAATGTTGTGAGAACTTTGGGCTGAGAAGTTGATAACAGGCAGTTCCTAGGCACCATGATCTCGCCCAAGGCACATTCTTTCCCTGCTCCCAACACCCCAAAGATACAAGCACAGAAAAGGAACAAAGGAAAACCCCATGGAACCGAGGTAGGTTGCTCTCGATTCGGACCAGTTTGGACAAACCGGTAGTGGTAATTGGGCCTGGGTCACTGAACTGGTAGTTACAACTGGCTGGCCACGCCCCCCAAACCAACCTGCTCTGCCACTCTCCCTGCTTCACCTTCGTCACATGCATCCACAGAACTGCCTCCTCCTGCCTACACACAGGAAAACATTTGCGCTAGTGTAGCACCCCTCCCCATTGTCCAGCATCTCTCAAAGCTGCCACCATTGCAAGCATGAGAAGCATGTTGGAGAGGGCAGTGGTGGCAGGAGGCAGCAGTGGCAGTGGGAGGAGAGACCGGCATCCCAAGTCGCAGAGTGAGAAACTGAAAGAGACACTTTCCTTTCACTCTGCTCACTCCCCACTGGAAATGTTCGGGTTTAGTTTGGATCTGGGGCCCGTCAAGGAGCCGCTTGGCTTCATCAATTTCCTGCAATGGGTAAGTTGAGCAGTGGTGATGGGAGGTGCCCAGCCAAGCAGGGCCCAGGTAGGCTGCGGAGTGCAGAGCCAGTAAAAGCCATAAGTTTCCTAGAAGGAATCGAAGCATTCAACTGGGTAGCCTGGAGGCCATGCCTATGTTTAAATCCAGTGGGAAGGG
>JAPKID020000379.1:6381-18624 GCA_026931265.2 Tropidonophis doriae | reverse complement strand
TTATTTATTTATTTATTTATTTATTTATTTATTTCTCAAATTTATAAACCGCACCCTCTCCCCCACAGGGGACTCGGGGCGGTGCACAGGTATCTAGATAAAAAGCAGTTACTAGAAGAGAAACAGATAAATTCTTACACTGCTTATTCTACTATGAATTTCAGAAGTCTTTTTATAATTGAGTGCTAGACAGATTCTCCAGATTCAAGCTGCAATACTGCTGCAGCTGCTACTTAGTATTTCTAAAAAGGAATAGAAGAGCCTTTGGCTTTTAATATAAGACTTCTATTTCTTTTAACTTTAACATGGAACAAGTGGGGTGGGGGGATAATAAAGTATTATACCTAATTCTAATTTTTAAAAAATCTGGGTCAGGTGTGCTAAAAACTTCCTAGAATCAATGACCTGCTTTGTTATTAAAGCCCTCTGTGAGTTGAGAAGACAATAGCTGAAAAACTGTTTTTAAGCTAACTGTGCCACAGCAATCCAAGACCTCAAGATACTCGCTCAGGTGTGAAACAAATAAATGCCTGAAAGGGTTC
Organism: Tropidonophis doriae; assembly: GCA_026931265.2. Classification (NCBI taxonomy): domain Eukaryota; kingdom Metazoa; phylum Chordata; class Lepidosauria; order Squamata; family Natricidae; genus Tropidonophis; species Tropidonophis doriae. The sequence goes on along the minus strand of JAPKID020000379.1, from coordinate 18,082 downwards.
TCAATTCAAAAATATTTTTTCCATACAGTTAGCGGTAACAACTTTAACATTTTTCAACACATGCCATTATCAATCTTTAATAGATTCTTTAATTGCTACAAGTTTCATTTGCTCTTTTATCTTCCAGATGTTCTCATGACCTTGTTTTCATATTTGTTGTTGTTTCATGTCTGGGGTATTTAAAATTCTTTGTTATATTAATAAAAAACTTCTGCTCACAGAAGGAGAATTAAACTTATAGAACAGATTCCATGGATCCTACCTTCCCTAAGCATGCTGAAATTTTAAAAACCCTGCAGCTAAATACGTTCATTGCCTTAATGCAATATCAATACTTCTAAATAGTATAATATTATCAGTTTTCCAACTATTTTAAAAAGTAGGTTTTTTTAACGATAGAGAGCCCAAATATTACAGATCTACTGTAATAAAAAAAGAGGAAGCATTTTCAAGAAGTCCAAATTACATACTTTAAAATTGTTAACATTCTCAATGGAGTACCTTCTTCCACAATAAAAACGTAACATGGTATACTACAGAAACTTATTAGAATTAAGCAAAGGAATGTATCTTACCTCTGTTTGTATATTTATAACTGATCCAACTCCATTTTCAGTGCTTATATTACTGGAACTATTGTTTGGAGAACTAGGGCCAGATCCAGGAGCACTATTGCATGCAGATTCTAAAATATGTTAAAAATGTTTATTAATATCCTTAACAATTATTAAATATTTGGGAGGTCTATGGAAACTAGATCATGTACTAGATCTCTAAGTAGCTGCTGACTTTGTATAGATTAATAATCTTTTCTGGAACAAACTGATTCTCAGTCCTGGACCGCTGTTCAAAGAATCAGTAACCAGTCATGGTAAGAAGTTCAAATTTATGTTTTGCACCAGTTACACTCCTTCCTGAATAGGGAGGCGTTTCTCTTAGTCACTTGTTTTCTAGTCATCCCTCACTTGGATTACAGGAAGTTGTCAATTTACAACTACAATTGGGACTAGAATTTTAACTGCTAAGCAAGGTGGTTGTTAAGTGAGTCATGCCTGATTTTATGATCTTTTTTGCCACAGTTAAGCTAATCACTATAGTTGTTCAGTGAATCATGTTAAGTGAATCTGTCTTCCCCTATTTGCTTATCGAAACCAGCTAGGAAGGTTGCAGATGATGATCATATGATCCTGGGACTTACAACCATTAAAATATATGCCATTTAGCAAGCACAAATTTTGATCATGTGATTGTGGGGATTCTGTGACAGCCATAAGTGCAAGAAATAATCCTAAATCACTTTTTTCAATTCCATTGTAACTTTGAACAGTCTCTATACAAATGGTGGTAGAACTTCCTGCTTTGCATGAGGCTATCTTTGAAGGGTATCTGGAAGTTTCTACTGATACAGAATTTGGCTGTGTGAGTGTTGGTTTGCATTGAGTGTTGGTTTGCTTCTGGATCCAATTGAAGATATTGGTTATAATCTTTAAAGCCCTACATTACACAGAGCCAAGTTACTGTGGAATCATATTCTCCTCATTAATTCAGGCTATTGCATCTGGTAAGGTAGAGAAGATATATTACGGATTCTGTCAGCTAAAGTATTTTGACTGTCAGAGTCCAGGAAGGGAGGCTTCTCTGCCATAGCCTTTGCCTCACCTTCTGAATATCCTCCCCTAAAGGTGAGGTGGGTCCTCACTCTCCTGGTTTTTGAAGAGTTTGAAGACCTGGCTTTGCTGATTTGCATGGGACTCTAATAAGTCCCATGTATATATATATGTAACCTTGGGGTTGGGTCGCTGCTTTGAAGGCTTCCCCCCTTCCTTTTTAATTATTCTATCCTTGTCTTAACTGTCTTTTATTGAAGAAATTCGGAAAGACAGGATAAGAACAAGACTTTAGCTTTTGGAGATGCACAAGACACTAACGGAAGATGAGCAAAAAATTGAAAAAGTGGAGGGAGGGGTAGTGGTGATGGGAGAAAAGATAAAGGATTCACAAAACAAAATAACAGAATTTGGTGGTATTTTCTATATACCCTATATACCCTTTGCCCTGGAAAAAATTGTAAAAACTAATAAAACTCTTTGAACACAAAAAAAATTATTATATAAAACGGGATCTGCTTCAGATGGTGGATGTTTGAAGGAATGTTGGTGCTCTGGGAGGGGGGGGAGAGTAAATATTAAAAAAATAAAAGAAGAGGAACAAGCCTCTTTTAAGAAAAGAAAAAAGATATCCCTCAACCCTGGAAGAAGAGGATGGGGGAATGGGAGGGGCCAGGGCACCACCCACTGGTGGGAGGGAGGAAGAGGACACAATACTTAAAGAACTCAGACTACAAAATGTTCTTTTTTAAATACATTTTAATATTTGGTAACTTTTTTCTTTCAGATGTTTTGTAAAACAAATGTACTAAATGCATGAATTTTACGAATTATATATATGTAACTTTTGCCACCTTAAATGGAAAAATACTTATCTTTGTATGAAGCCTCGGAGGCGGCCTACACCTCCGACACTGATGCCTCTAAAATGTATCTATTACACCCTATGTACTCTTTTCCTGTTAAAAAATTTGTAAAAACTAATAAAACTTTTTTGAAAAAAAAAAAGAATAAAGGAGGAATAACTGCTATAGACCATCTAGGCAAGTTCAGCAATAGAAATCTCTATGTAAACTACATACTCTAACAGCACCTTCTATTGAAGACAGAGAGCAAAACTTTTTCCTTTTATAACAGACTACACAAACATAGAAAGAAAAAGAATGAAAAGGAATCTATTTAGATCTCAATAGCAATCAGCTATTAATCCAGTTTCCAATGGTCAGGCATTGAAATGTTCACAAATTAAACTAAATGCTTTCAGTGACAGTTAAATGTTTACTGAATGCAGAAGTTAAAAAGAGAAGATGTCCATAGACCAGATACAGCAATTGATTTCTCCCCTTTTCTTTCTTTTCACTCTGCAATGTATATACATTTATTACAAAATCCAAATGCACTAAGAGGTATCTTTACAAATGGAAATGTTTTTCAGCAAATGCACCTCATTCTATAAGACAAGAGATAATTATACAGAGTGAACCATTTGCCTGCTGGTTTAAATACATGGATTCATGGCTAATTGCAGCCTTCTTCCTAGATTTGTACATGATGAAAAGAATAGCAGTTGTGTAATAGAGGTAAAATACAGTATCTTTATTTTCTTTTAACACTATTTAAAGAACAGTTTCTTTGAGACAATAGAACACAAAGTTTATCTTCTTTATTACACAATAACACACATAGAAATACGCACACAAATGTACAAATGAACATTGTATTACTGAAAGGCTTACTGATTCATGAGGAAAAATATTATTAGACTATAGATCTATAATTTTGAACAATAATAAAACATTCCAATTACAAGAAAAACTTAGAAACTATTTATTTGTTTTCTCCTAAAACAGAAAACTTTAAACCTATCTCTAGACTATGCAAGTTGGCACACTGAACAATTCTAGCTATAGAAAGAGTTTGAAAATATGATTAAAGTACACCCACACATCAGCTTGATATTGAAGGAATCTAGCACAAAACAAAATTGCATGTTGGACTTCAAATATTAATTTCACAACAGTTGTATTAGTAGAGAGCAGATATTTCCAATAAGAACCAAAAACGTGGGAATATTGGTTGAAAGGATTATCTACTTACTGCTCCTTGTTAATGCAATTTAAAATACTCTATAATCAATATCTACAACCCACACTGAGAGTAACGTGTAGGTGGTGTTGTAAACATGAGATACCGGATCATTGCAAATAAGAACCTCAAACAAGTGAAAGGGGGAAGCATGAAAAATTAAGATGAGTTGCATAATAGTTTTAACGGGTTTTCTTTTAGAGTAATGATAAAGGCAAAGGTTCCCCTCACACATATGTGGTAGTCGTTCCTGACTCCAGGGGGTGGTGCTCATCTCCATTTCAAAGACAAAGACCCAGCGCTGTCCGAAAAATTCTCTGTGGATATGTTGCCGGCATGACTAAACACCAAAGGCACACAGAGTACTGTTACCTTCCCATCAAGGTGGTCCCCATTTTTCTACTTGCATTTTTTACGGGTTTTAAACTGCTAGGTTGGCAGAAGCTGGGACAAGTTACAGAAACTTGCTCCATTATGCGGCACTAGGGATTTGAATTGCTGAACTGCCGACCTTCTGATCGACAAGCTCAGCGTCTTAGCCACTGAGCCACCATGTCCCTATTCTTTTTAGAGTACCCAACTACTAATACAAAATCTTTTCAAAAGATTTTTTAAAATCCTGTGTACTTGTTTCCAGAACTTACCTGCCTTTGAAAAATTTGATTCACTGTAAAAGTCAGTTAAGTTGGTAGCATATATTAAGCAGCAACATCAAATGACATCATGGTGTTACAATAATTAGGGTTAACATTATGAATCTGCTCCAGTTCAGAATTATCTATGGATCACCTATCCCCCAAAATCATTGCCTATTTCTCAAGTCTTGGAAGAAAGAGCTATTTCCAGAGCCTGCTCTTTAGGAAGTACCATTTGTAGGGATCTTAGGCTCAAGGTCTTCTGATTTACTGAGCCACCCCTACCGAACAGCATTGTCCCTGACATCAGATAGATGCCACTTCTTTTGGATTTTTCACTAAATCTTTATAGAGTAAGAGAGGCTGTATTTGTCATTCCTCCAGTGGGTAAATCTCTTGCATACAAGTACTTATGCTGATATAAGCTTTCATCTTATTAAAGTCTATAAACTGCTCAGAATTAGTAATGTTTAAAATAGCATATAAATGAAATATAAAGTATGGTATTAGTCAAGACAAGAAAGTCACCTTGCTCCCTGTATTCATTTTTCCAGAGAAAATTACTGCCAGCTCAGTTCAACACTAGGAACATAGATTAGGACAGACAAAAACAGTACTGATAAACAAGATCCCTGGGAGATAAAGTAATCGATCAATAATGATTTTGTTGAAAGTACATGGGCTTAGTCGAACTCAAGTAGTACTCTTTGTACTATTGCCAGTTACCTCATCATTTTGACCTCGCTGAATACATATTATGCTATATCCAATCAATTACAGTCAATTACTAATTTTAGTGCACCTTTCATAAGTACATCGTAATTTACAAAATGAAGAGATTGCATATACAATCCTTTTTAGGTAGCCTCAGCTGTCTATGGTATTTTTAATAGACGGTCTGATACCTACTACTGAAGAATACTATCCTATTAAAAATTATCCTATAAAAGCATAATAAATAAATTAAGTAATACAATTAAATAACACATGAATGTGATATTTATAGCTACCTACTGCTTTATTTACAGTCATTGAGGTAATTTTGCCTCTTTATTCAATTTTCCTTCTATAGCAGTTGTGTACATAGATATTTTTGAAAACTGGACTTGTGCATCTATTGAAATAAGCTATGATTCATAAGAATCAATATAATCAATATAATAATCAATATAATCAATATAATCAATATAATCAATATAATAATACATTAGTTAATCTTTAGAAAGATTGTGTTTTCATTTATGTGTATATTTAATAAGAATTGCAAACAATACAAGAAAGAAAGTACACACAAACCTGAATATTTTTCAACCTTCTAGCTTTTAACAATTAAAAACTATTGCTCAAAATACTACTATTATATTGCTAATGTTACTGAACAGTCAATTGTGACTGGAATGATATATAAGTCTAATAAAACCAACAAACAAATAAACAAATTTGATTAACCTTTCCTTCCTCCCCCCCTCCCAAACAAAGCCTCGTGGCTAGAACCAGTTAGGAGAATGCAGGTGATAATGACATGTCAGAGCTGACTTATTTTTCAGTATAAACACTTGTTTTTTAAATATTAATTAAAATAACATTATCCCAAGCTGATCAATAGCAATTCATGATTCCAGGAATATTTCAAACTGCTAGGTTTAAATATTTTAAGCTTTAAAGGGTTTAAGACCTTGTCACCAAAAAGGCTGACATTTCCAATGTGAGGTAAAAATAATAATATTAAATACTACTTCAGTATTTTAAATTCTGCATGCCAAGGAAGACATTCATGAATACTGAAACTTAGAGAAATGTCCTCTGTGGCCTTTCAAATGTTACTAAGCTTCAATTTGACAATTCCAGCAAAAATGGCCAATGGTGAAAGCTGCTAGGAACTGTAGTTCTGGAAACCAATGCTGTTCCCTTTGAGAAATTGTGCAGATGACTATAGGGAAGATAACATTTTAAGTAGAAAAGATATTCTACTAAAATTACAGTAAATTATTTTGTAATTCTGCTATGCCTTTTTGTTATGTTGCTAATTATATTTTTAGAAGAATTTATTTTGTAGCTGAAAAAATCAAATCATTTTTGCAGAATTTAATTTTTTTTTAGTGTATTTTGCATCCTATTTTTATAAAGGAAGCCCTACTGGTTCTTTATAAAATTTTAAATTCAAATCGAGATTATTCTTAAAAATGGAATTATTGTTCTCACTTCAAACCACCCTTCTCTTTTAAAAACATTAAATATATTTATAAATTTTATATATTTTAATAAATTGTGCTACTCTGAAAAGCTATTATCAGATCCTCCAAAGTTTGGGCTAATGTAGCCTAACAATGTCTTCTCATATGATATTTTAGAATATGTTTGCATCTGTGTGTAAAGCAATTTTAGTGCTATTAGGTGGGAAAATAGTGTAAGTTCCACTAAGGATTTTTGCAAAGCATAGTGGAAAGATGAAGCAAGAAAATAATACTTATAATCCCATTTTTGACGTTTTGAAGATAGGCCCCAAACATTGAATTTGTACATTAAAAGAAAAAAGAAAAGAAAGTCACATCCAAAGTGATTTATGAATGAACGTATATGTAAATACCATGGATTGTTGATAGGTAAAATAGGTGAATTTATTCTTACTTGTAATCTGAAGCAAAGCCAACAGAATTACATTCATGGGCTCATTAAGGAGTTTATCTTCCACAACATAGTGCTCTTTTGCACATGTAATGCTTCCACTAATTTTAATAGACTTGGGAAAGGAAGAACCAGGGGCAGAAAAATAATGAGCAGTGACATTTATGAGTGTACAAGTAATACACTTTAATACAATACACAGTTTAGTTAAGAGTTAAGGATCAGTAGCATCATACAGCCAATCTTTAAGTTTATAAGGCAGAAAGAAAATGGCAAGACTGATTAACATCTCCCTCCAGCATTCTAGCTGACTCAGCTTTGCAGAATTTTCTGGCCAAGAGGTGAATCAACTTAAAATAGACAAGGAAAGTTCAGAAAGAAAAGAGTAATGATTTGTTTAGGACAAAATATTTTCTTATCATTTTTATCTCTACAGAGATTTTTAAACTTACTTGTGAGATCATTGCTAAGTATGCACGGCGTTCATCATTGGCTTTATGGTAAGCCTAAATTCCAGAAGAAATAAGTGAATAAAACAGAAAATTAGAGAAAAGGTATAGTCCAGGATGAATAGGTATGCAAAGGTATGCACAATGACTGAATTATTTTCATCAGTATAACAGGTGACCATGAAGAACCTTAAGATGGATATATTTTAGAAGAACTATGGTAGATACAGACCTTTGCCTCTTGATCCAGTCTAAGTTCATACTCCTTCAGCTGGTTCTGGAGACCTTTCTTTTCCTCTTCCAGTTTTTGAAGAAACTGATTTAAAGAATCCTGACATTAAATATGAAAATAAAATAAAATACGCCATGTTGTTAGTTTTACTGCTATTCTGTTACCTAATGAAAAAAGCCATAAGCAATTTAGAATTGATTGCATGCTTTAAACCCAATTATAAGCTATAATTTCAAAGTGTCTTATTTACTTGCCCAAACACCTGCAGTGACATACAAAAGGATTGGTTTGGGGCTACTTTTAATACACACACACACACACACACACACACACATCCATTAACCCTTTATTGAAGAAAATACAACTACAGAATATCTTTGTTCAACAAAAATATCCAAGCAAAAACTTGCCTTGGCTTTTGATTTTTCAAAGCCTCATGAATGGGTTTTTTTTGATCCAAGGGAAAGCATGAAATATTGCAGTTTGAATAAGACACATACTTCAGGAAAAGATAAGATTTCCTAACAGTCCCTGTTATGTGCAATTACAGGGAATTCTGTTTTATTTAAATTATGATTTGACAGCAATTCATGATCTGAAACAAATTTGATCATGATCTGTTCTGATGAAATGTAATTTGGAGATTTACACAACCACACAAAACTCAAATCTGTGAAAAAGGAGTATACAAGCTTGATTATTACCAGTTTGTTTTGTAAACGGTTCAACAGAAGGAACTACTGCCCTTCTGACTGTACTCACTATACACCCATAATGGTGAACCAGTGGCACGCATGCCCAAAGTGACACACAAAACCATGTTGCCTGACATGCGTGGTCTTGCCTGTTTGTCATCCGGATTTCTGGCACACATGCATGCATGACGATAAGCTGTCCTTTGTGCATGCAGCAGTGTCAAAAACCGGTGTGCGTATGCGCGGTGGCCAGCTGACGGGTGTGCATGCCTCCAGAACCTGGACTTTTGGCTTTTCCGGACCACGATCCTTTTGCATGCACCATAGTGCCAAAAACCAGCTTGCGCATGCACTCCGGCGAGACTATCGTCAGGCGCACATGAGCACTAGAACCTGGACATATTTGGCTTTTCAGGAATGTGGCCCCAAAGAGCACAGACTGAAAAGGTTTGCCATCATTGCCACAGACACTATGATCACCATTTTACCACTATGATAATAAAAAGTGGATATCTACTTTGAAATAAGTACCACTGAATTGACTCAGTTTATTTCCAAATAAACATATGAGAATAGGCTCACTGAATACAGGAGGATTTATTTCAAAGTCAGCAGGCATTCTAAATCTAAATCAGCAGGAAGCTTATCGCACAACCCTTCATAATTTCAATGTTACATATGAAATGAACATAGAATATACATTGCTTGTGATTTGTTTATACTTTCTATGAAAGAATTGTGTCTATAGCTGAACTTTCCGTAAGATAACAAAATGGTTAAAAATCACAAAGTAGAAGTTATAGTGATGTAGACAGAAATGGCATATTACTTAAAAAATGCTGACATATTGCAATAAATTCTGCAATGATTTAGATGTTACGAAACTGTCACCAGATCCATAGTTTTCAAGAGTTTTCCTACAATTTACATCAAGATATTAATTTTAATCCTCTAGAATAAGGAAGTAATATACATAGAAACATACAAAACTATTTTTTTACTTATAATAAACTGAAGTCTCAACCAATTATAAATACATATCTTTTGAATAAAATAACATTCCCATTTTACAATATTCCACAGAAACTTCCCAGTCCTTTGCATCTGTTAATACTCTCCTTCTGGTTCCCATCAGAGGTGAGACAGGTATCAATCAGGGCAGTGCCCTTGTCAACCTTGGCATGTCTACATTCTGAGAAGCTGAACATCATTGCAATCCAAACAAGCATTTGATACTTTAACCAAAATGAAATTATTGAGAGTAGAATTCTGTTGCCAAAAATATTTTGTCAACAATCATTAAGCAAATCATGCCTAAGGTAGGAAAGTTACTATAAAGAACAAAATATATCAAATTCTGCAGTGAACATTGTTCTGTATTAAGGACAGCCATTGCATCTCATGGTTTCCAACATTGCCATGTTTGCTTGGGGTATTATGGAAGCTGATGTCCAATATAAATAGAAGGCATCAAATTGGGGGAAGCTGATCCAGCAGTGCAGCAGTACAATGTAGCTCTTCAATAATATAGATTAGCGTGTCACTATTTGCAAATTGTTATACAAAGTTGAGGACAAAAAAGAAGGAAAGGGAGGGAAGGGGAGGGGAGAGGAAAGAAGATACCGTTGTCAACTCTGAAATGAACTGGCTGAAGTCATTTTTTGCTGCTTCATAATTGCCACGAACCTGAGAGGGGGAAGGGAGGGGGGAGTAGATAGTAGATAGACTGGCTAACTGTCAAAAACAAAGTTTTCCTGTGGAAAACAAGGTCATCTTAACAGGCTTCTGTGGAAGGAGTGACTGCACAGCCTTGCAGCTACTTTCATTGGACAATGTGACTTGTGACATCTGGGAGAGGGGACCTTTGCTCTTTTAATTAGGTGAAAACCACGGGAACTTTTAGGAGTTGGTTTTCACCAGCTGTGCCAATATGATGTACCCAATAAACGTGTTCTTTGAGGCATCTACCTGCCTCAGAGTTCTGCTTTCAATGGATGAGTTACTTGGCTGGCAACACTAATGCCACTTGAGGAAGGTCTGACCACTACAATTTTAACAATTTCTTTAAATAATTAAAAATGGTCAGAAGCACAAGGGATTTTGAAAATATGCACTATACATTATGAATTTCTGATCCTTTTTCTTATAGCTGTAAAATAAAGTCCAAAAAATCCATAATGAGCTAGAAGCTAAATGAATGCACTTCAATATTTTAGAGATTGACAAATTATAGTGCTCTAGTTCACCAATACTCAAAACAATGCCCAGAATGGTTAGCAAACTCGATTTTTTATTGATTGAGAGATCTGAAAAATGACTGCTAAAGGACTGTTTAATATTCAGAGGACTAACGATTGCAACACTTATTTTCTAAAGAAAACCAGATTTTTTTTAAAAAAACCTCACAAATACCAATGCAGGCAGCCATTGTTAGCAAAGATGTGCCATAGAGTAGTCAGCTAAACCTGATGCAACCTAGTCTAGTCTAGGTATAAAAAACAAAAGGAATGAAACAAGGTTTGAGAGAATCTCTTCTTTTAGCAATATGGAGAGAAAGCTAAGAGTTGAAATGAAAATCCAACCATAACAGGTATCCTCAGTATTTATTTTTATCTGTCTGTCTGTCCATCCATCTGTCCATCCATTTTAGAAATCATCTATCTCCTTCAGAGGGATTCTAAGCAACAAGTAAACTGCTAAAACATAAAAACTGTATATAAATTCTAAAAGTGGCATATTGTCAAAATTCAACATTAAAATGGGGGAGCCTTTAGGGTGCTAACTGGCATGCTCCCCTGTGAGCATCAAGCAAGACAATAGTGCCATATTTTAAAACCTTTCCAAAAGGAAAGTTGGGGGAGAATGTTCCAAAGGGCAGGGCAACAGCAAAGAAAGGTTTCTTCCTAAACCTGCCCAAAGTAATTCTTTAACCATCGGGATCTGCAATATACCTTCTATTTATCGGAGTCAGCCTCAGAATTTTGAATGTGTGTTATGACGAGCTCACTAAATGACTGCCATGATAGGCCTGGACCAGGGATGTCAAACTTGCAGCCTGTGGGGCCGGATGTGTCACTCTGGCCATGCCTACCCCCATTTTAGTGAAGGGGGAAAAAGTCACAATGCATCACATGAAAGCAATGTGACAACACGAGTTTGACACCCCTGGCCTAGACAGTCACAAAACACCAGAAAACAAATTGGCAAGACTGCTTTCAACCACTATTTCCAAGTATTCTTTATCATCTTAACAAATAGTTTTATTTTTGGATGTGAAGCATGTTTTCAACACTGCTGAAATCTGCTTAATAATTTTTCAAAAGTTTTCTTGGCCGATAAAAGAAACCTGATTTTTTTTGGGGGGGGGGGGGGG
>JAPKID020000378.1:0-18644 GCA_026931265.2 Tropidonophis doriae | reverse complement strand
AAATCCCCCCACATTAAAAACTACCTAAAACAGGTTATGCTAGGCCGGCTTGTTGGAAAAGGTACGTTTTCAGACGCTGGCAGAAGAGGCGGAAGTCTGAGATGGTATGCAATTCGGGGGGCAAGTCATTCCAGAGGGTAGGCCCCGCCACAGAGAAGGCCCTTCCCCTGTGTGTTGCCAACCGGCATTGCCCGGCCGACGGCACCCTGAGAAGGCCCTCCCTGTGGGAGCGGATCGGTCAAAGGGAGTTATGGGGCAGGAGACGGTCTCGCATATAACCAGGCCCACTGAGCCCCCATGTCCTTTCGTTGTGATATTAGATTTTGTATAACAGAGTAATAAATATCTTTCTTCATATTTTTCTTCTTACCATGTCTGCAAATTTCTAGCCAAGGCTAATAGTTAATAAGAATAAATAGAGAGCTTGCACGGAGTAGTGTTTACCTCAACCAAAAATAAACCAAAGCAGGAACATAGTGTAACGGCTTTCATCAGATTGCATTTAATATGTACATCATACAGGACTGCAACATTAAAATCAATAGCTGTTCAGTCTAAGCACACCTGGAAATGACTCTTTCTTGAATTGCCAGGGTCTCCAAGGAAGCTTAGATGCAGAGTTACCCGCCATAGAGATATTGTAAACACAGACTGAGCAGACTAGCCCAAGGTCATGTATTAATAGCCTTATCGTCCAGATGCAGTGGCATCTGCAGCAGGATCAATACATTTACTACAGGGGCTGGCTTTCAACTCCGCACTGCTGCAACTGGAATTGTGACCCCAACCCACCCAATCCTCTGCTGTTCTAGGGATTGGATAGTGTGAGCAATTTAGAGAAAACATGCCCTCTTCACATCCGCTTAATTTACTAAGAAAGAGTAACGTGTTCCATTAAAATCAAGGCAAAAATATCATGGCTTAATGTTAGGAAGTATTATTTATTGATTGCAATGTTTATTCTGTTGTGTACCTGTTCAGTCTAAAAATATATTAAGCATCATACACAAATGCCAGAAACAATGCCAGTGCAGCATAGACAGTAATACATTTTTATAATTACAAACATTTAACACAGATTAAGAAAAACTTAAATTTGGTACCATGACATAGTCAGGCTTGTCTCCCTGTTATAAAATAAACATTTTTACAGACATCTAGGGTCTAGCCAAATTTAATCTTACTCCACTTTTCATATTCTTTAAATAGCCTCCAATCAAGAGGCACTTTTATGCTTGTAGAGCACCACCTCTGCCATAGATTTCCCCAAGTAATTTTGAAAGTGCAGCAAAGTAGAATAATTTCTTTCTGAGACTTTTGAGGTTATAGTACATATACAATTCCATATTCCAGGTTATTAATTTGTCCCAACATTCAAATATAAGTACATTCATGGGCACTAGGGCAGGGGTGTCAAACTCAAGGCCTGCAGGCCGAATCCGGTCCACGGGGTGCTTAGATCTGGCCCATGGGGCTGCATCTAGGAAACAGCAAAAGACCAGCCTATGGCACCTCTGCTAGCAAAAATGGAGCTCAGGAAGACTGCATGTTGTCTTCCCAGGCTTCATTTTCAGTCACGACAGCTTCCTCCAGCTCTGCCAGCAAAAATTGAGCTCTGGTGTGTGTATGCTTTGTTGTCACCAGTAGAGGGCTGCAAGAGGCCATTACAGCCAAAAACGGAACCCAGGGGGGCAGTGTGCGCCCTCCTGAGCTCTGTTTGCGCTAGCAGAGGGTCTGCAAAACAAACTAAAAGCTAAACAGCCCTGCCTCCCTTGAGGTCAAACACAACCCTGATGCAACCATCAATGAATTTGAGTTTGACACCCCTACACTAGGATAAATTCTTATAAAAAATTCAATACACATGTGTAGAGAGGATGGTTAAAATTATAGAATTGGTCAAGTTAAAACATCTGTAACATCTTACATAAGCATTATAAGAACAGGACAATAAACAATTCTGAAGTTTCCTTACAAGTTTCTTGCTTCTTGTTCAAATATCATTGATCTGTGATTTATAAAATCTGCCAGAAGATGTCACTCTTGTGATGTTTTCCTTACAGTATTTTACTTCCTTTATGCAGAAATCTTTGCCTGAAAGAAAAATATTCAGCAACGTGCAAAACTAACTTATTAATTTGTAAGGCATAATTAAGCAACTTAAGAGTAAGATGACTGAAGCACTCATAAAAGCTAACTAATCTGCCCTGGTTGAAGTAATCTTCACATTTAAAATACTTGTCTGTATAATTATCGACAGAAAATTTGTTAAATTTATATTTGGCTCTTTTGTTGATCCTGGTAGAAACTCCATTGGAGTTTTAGCCACTGAATGCAATTGCATTGCAGGGTAAAGCAAACTCTGTATCTGAATTCTCAGCATCTTGTTATCAACAAGCCAGAAATAAGCTTCAGAAGTTATACTTGGATTAAAAAAAAAACTCCTCTAGCAATTCCTAGCATTTTACTCATTGAAGCAATTTACTATATTTTCTAATGACTTCTGCTAGCAAATGAACTTGTACTACCAGTGCAAGAGCCGTGGTGTCACGGTGGTTAGAATGAATACTGCAGGCTACTTCTGCTGACTGCTGATTACCAGTTCGAATCTCACCAGGCTAAAGGTTGACACAGTCTTCCATTTTTCCGAGGTGGGTAAAATAAAGAACCAGATTGTTGGGGGAAATAGGATGACTCTATAAACTGCTTAGAGAGTAAAGCACTGAAAGTGGTATATAAGTCTAAGTCAGTGATGGCTAACCTTTTTGTCATTGCGTGGAGAAAATATAATGTGCACCCTGCCCCCACTGCTACGCATGAACTCCTGCACCCCATTTTGGGCCTGGAAGGCCTCCTGCACCAACCTGAAACCGAAATGGGGCAAAGGGATGCTGCAAGAGCCCCCCAAATGCAATGCAAGTCCCTCCTGTGCATGCACATGCCCCACATTTGCCATGCCCCCACCATGCACGCACAGCAAAGACCCAAAGACAAGCTGGCCAGTGGGAGGCACACACACATGCGCGGTGGACCTGGGCTGGGGCAATGGCTGGCGTGCCCGTAGAGGGGGCTCTGCATGCCATAGGTTCGCCATCACAAGTCTAAATGCTAGTTCAAGAATATCTACAAATATAGGACTACTTAGATCTGAGCAGTAAACATCCAGATATCAGATAGCAACCAGGAAGTTTATGTTTCCTGCCAGTTAATTATCATCTGGGTTTCTTCATCCCAGATCTAGAATCACTGTACATTAATCCAAATAACCAAGCTTTACATTTAGAGCAATTTAAGATAAAATTTTATTTGATGTTGGGTCTGTCATATGGCAACCCCATGTGGCAATATGCTGAACTGCATACAGTAAATCACAGCTTGGTTATTGCCATGCTCATTTGAGATGGGATAAGATTCAAAACAAGTGTTTGCAACTTACTTTCTCCTAGGGATAAGGATTCTTCTTTATTTTTCTTCAGTGCCTTAACTGATGGTGAGATTATGTGCTATCATACCGGTATTCATTTGTACCTCCATTTCAGTGGTGGGATTCACATTTTTTTACTACCAATTTTGTGGGCGTGGTGTGGCAGGCATGACTTGGTGGGTGTGGCAGGGGAGGGATACTGCAAAATCCCCATTCCTTCCTGATCAGCTGGGATTCGGGAGGCAGAGAATAGATAGGGGCAGGGGCAGTCAGAGGATGATAAAAAGATACATAAACTCCTGTTTCCAATATTATTCACTACACTTGGAGAGTGAGTATTGCTTGGTTTTAAAGGTTGTTTAAACAACCACTAATGGGGAGTAGTGGGATAACATTTATTAGGGCTCTATAAGCAGCAAACTATTATTTGTTTGTTCTCTTATCTCGTCTCAGTAGTTATTTATAATCTTCTGTTAACACTTTTATTTTCTTGAAGAATAAAAACCCAAAAAACCCTAACCCTGCAAATACCATTCAAATAAAATGAACGAAACTAAATAGTGAAACAATGCAAAGAGCTAAAGTAAAGAAATGGAATAAAAAAAATACTACAATAATTTTGAATTGACATGTCTTTCTATAGAACAAGAATGTGAGTTACAGGTTAAACCAGTTTTTAATTGAGTCTGTTTAAACAGGCTTGATTATTTATTAGATATTTATTCCACTTTGTAATTTTGGTCAATTCAAGGTGACATAACATACTCCTGCCTTGTTTTCTCCACAGCCCTGTTAGATGGAGTGATCTGCAGGAGAGTTACTCAGACACTTTCATGCTTAGAGGAGGATGAGAAATCACTCATTGGAGGCACACCACACTGTGTCTCCAAATCTTTTCTTTCCATTTGATTTCCAATTCAAAGACTAATGATTGCATTTTGCATTTATAATCTTGATGACAACTTGCATGCCCACCTTAAAATATTCCAATACAAAATCCATTTTGAAACTACGTTGGTCCAGATGTGCTGCACAATACAACTTTCAATACAACAATGAGCCATGGTGGCACAGTGGTTAAAGTGCAGTATTGCAGGACATGTCTGCTGCCTGCAGTTCGAATCTCACCAGACTCAAGGTTTACTCAGTCTTCCATCCTTCCAAGGTAGGTAAAATGAGGACCAAGATTGTTAGGGGCAATATGCTGACTCTGTAAACTGCTTAGAGAGGGCTGTAAAGCACTGTGAAGCAGTATATGAGTGCTATTGCTATTTCTTGGTGCTTATCTTTTTCTTCTTTTTCAAAATGCCCAAATAAAGAGAAGGACTTGGGCAGTGGCTATTTGTTTTTAATTTTTATTGATTATACAGTATGTCTGCCATCATCTTACTGTTCAAGCAACTCTGTTTTTGTTTAAAAAGTGCTTGGAAACGAGACATTTTATTTTAGGATTTACTTTTACAGCAAGAGTCTTCCTCCCTGAAAATATTAAGAAAAAATGGCATTGATTACATACAGATAGAGTGCTAAATTATAGTTCACGGTTTATAGCCAGCTTCTTATTTCTGGATCGTCTAATGCCCACAGATGTCTGAACTGTATGTATGTATTAGCAATTTCTTCAGAAAGTGGTTTCTTTACATTGCCATTCATGATTTGCACATAAATAAATATAATCTAAGAATTTACTAAAACGAAATTGAATGTTTTGGAAAAATGGAGTAATTTAGTCATTCATTTTCTTCAAGCTCCTTTGTTCAAGCACACATAGCAAACATAATTTACTGTTATATGCAAAACCTCACAGCTTGTAAAAATGAAATATTTTGAGGCTACAAATGTGTTCTTATAAATGCATATTCCAGAATGCTGGGATATCAGTAGCATTAACACTTAGACTTATATACAACTCCACAGAGCTTTCCAGCATTGCCTGGGCAGTGTAGAATCAGCATATTGCCCCCAACAGTCTGGGTCCTCCTTTTACTGACCACAGAAGGCTGAATCAACCCTTGGCTGATCAGGATCGAAAACCAGGCAGTGGGCAGGGTTAGTCTGCGATAACACATCCTAACCAATGTGCCACCTCAGCTCCTAGGATCAGACATGGCTCCCTTTTGTTACACATCAATCCTAACCAGGATTCTCCCCTTGCATTGGACATGGGGTTAGAGAAGCTTATGAAGACAATTCTAAGCATTACATTCTGAATCGTTCTTTGCTGCTGGGACTTCAAATCTAAAACCAACCCAGTCCTGATTCATTGTACATGACAGGCTTTGTCTAAGTCATTTTCTTCTGTAGTTGAAAAGTAGCTTATATCAAGATGCTCGGCAGATTGTTCAGCAACCACTTGAGATGACTGGTTAGAGATGGAAAGGGGGGATCTGGGAATAAAATTCTGACTTGAACTATCAACTTGATCATGGTTCATCTGAAACATATACAAGAAACAGGTTAATTCAGCTATGCAAGGAAGACAAATGAATTTTAGGGGTGAACATCGGTTTTATATTTCAAATGAAAGTAGCAGAAAAATTAATCCTATTTTTCCTGTTTTATGTGACTCCTGTTAACTCTTAGATATCTCTTAATGGTTAATAAGGGACATAAGCTGCTTCAGTTCTGAAGCAGACGTTCAGCAGACGTCTACTTCCAGAGGAGATGAACCAATGAAATTATTTTTTAATTAGAATGTATTGTTAAAAAAAATAGGCTTTACCAGCTATCCATACATTTGGGAGGGCAAAATTAAGTCGAAAATTCCACGTGTGTGAGGAATCTTGATTTAGAGCACGACCTTGCCTCCTGAGACATTGCCATTAACATTACTCTAAAAGTATGTGTACAAAGCTGCCCAAGATCTGGGTTATATACATTAATCCAGAGAAATGTTTAGGATTCTATCCTTAAGAGAAATCAGGGGATATGGGCCCAAGGACAATCCATGTCTCTTATAGTGTCAATGCTAGGGAATACCTCGCTTTCATTTCTTTGTTTGGCATCTTCCTTATTGTTTTTTTCTGTGAAGAAGTTTCTAATTGAGTGGACTTTGGGGAACGGAATTGTTTAGATTGCGTGTTCATTTCTGGGTTTGAATTTTGGTTTGATGATGGAACTGGACTGGGGTTTTTTGGGTGGGGGGGGGGTAGATGAATTATGCATCATGTTTTCAAACACTGTTGTATTTGTTTACACCAGTAGGATTTTACTGAACTTATTTTTAGACATTGTAAACATCCTAAAGTGATTGAAAATGGAGGATACAGAAATATATGTTGGTATTAAACCAGTAAGCTAATCAACCCCATTCAAGAACCATGCATTCAAATACCTTTTGCACGGGGAAGTTTCAAAATTAGCAAATAATATGTACTGAAATATGGCTTTCATACATATGTTGCCTAGCATTACTAACATTTTTACTTTATTTCTCTCTCTCTTTTTAGAACTGTTCCATTTTTCCAGTTCTATATAGGATTTTTAGTTTCCCTACTTAGATTTAAAACTTTTCCAAACTTTTCCATATTCAAAATATAGTGTATTCCAAACCCCCGCCCCTATCCTTACCCCAGTTTTTGAAGTCCTATATATCTGATAGGCATCATATTAGAAGTTCAAATCTAATGCCTAGGCAACAATTTGGTAAGCATTTGTGAACAGATATCTATTCCAGGCACTCAATTTATTATTGTTTATCCCTTAACTTGATAAATGAATTATAATTTTTCTGGACATTGTGCATTCAAGAAAAGGCAATATGAGAAAACCCCTTGCATAGCTTAAACATGTGACATCACAGGCATACATAGGAATAATTTTTTTAAAAGATTTTATCATAGAGTTGGATCAAGAAAATACTATGGAAGATCTCTGCTGCCTTTATTCACTTTTTTGTCTTCATCCTAAATATATTTACAGCTCGTTGATAAGACACTCTTAGGAGCCCTTGGAAATATTAACTAATATTAATATTGAATTTCTCTTGACATATTCAAGCTGATGTTTAATAATGCTGCTTACCTTTTGTAGTCTGCTGCCCTCTGCTGTTGTTTTAAGATTCTCTGTCTTCATCTTCTCTGTTATTTGTGAGTTATCAATAGATGTTGGTGATTTCAAGCCAGGACTGAAAGGACAGGGATCCATTCTTGGCTCTAAGGATGCTTGATGAGAAATGCAAGAATTGCTGTATTCTGGAAGGATATCAAAAACACTTGAGAAAATTCCTTACACATTTACATTTAGTAGGCTTAGTAAAAAGGGAAAACAGAACATCAGTATCAGTAGATCATCATGCCAATTCTGAGAGACCACAACATCCAGTGACCATGCATAACAGTAAGAGGGATTTCTATTTCTAGAATTTGATTGGTGCTTGAAAAACTATTTTAATTTAATTTCATTCTATCTTAACTTCTGTGGGTGTGCATAAGTGCACTGGTGTGCTTATTGTCCCTGTTACATTTTGATTTTCTTAATTTTTTTGTTTGAATTTGTAATTTTTGTTTGATGAATGTAAACAAATAATTCCTACATGAGTACAAGATACTTGAAATTGTTTTTTTTCCCCTTTGGTCATCCCCAAGCTGGAAGCTTCTGGACCTACCTGGGCAATACTAGAATGCAGAAGACTGCCCTAAGTATGTCAAGACTTCAGATCTCTCCATATTCACCTGAGTTAACTCCAGTGAATTAGTGAGTCTCAACATTTCAAACATGTTGCCTTTTGAATTGTGTTTAACTTACATTTCTCTTCTTTGCTGAGAAAAGGGGGAAACTGTATCATGCAACTATACTATAAAGTTGTGTTAAGTGATGTAAGTTATTATTATTCCTCAATTCTCCTTTTGCCTCTGGCTGCTGCTAAATGCACAAATAAATAAATAAATAAATAACCCACCCTCAGTTTGCTAGTTTACTTCTCCCATATGCTCATCAATCCAGCCACTATATGATCATCATTACAGATGGCAAAATGGCTTGGTTCAGTGCTCAGGGAAAGAACCAGGTTTTTAAGGGTTTGTGGCAGGTCAGAATGGTCAGGGCCATCTAAAGCTCTTTTTTGTTCCACAGAGCAAATACTGCAACAGAAAAGATGGCATTTTCATAGAAGAAATTCAAAGCAGTCTCACTTTCCTAGAAACTCACAGACTTAAAAAACAATAACTGGACTCATAAGTAACCTGGCTCTTTATAGAGAGTAAAGAAGATGATCCTTATGGAGATATGTAAGATTCATCACTAAAGTGACCAGGAGTGAAGCATATTTTAATTCCACAAAGAGAGAAAATGTGCAGAAGAAGCTCAGACAGACACCTCCTAATTTACATGGGTATATGAAGGGAGAGGAGGTACAGTATTACAGTCAGTTTCAATAAAAAATAATTGTAGCTTTCCTGTGGACTTTGGTTTCCTGGTTTGGTCTACCTGGTGAGCCTGATAGCCTGTTTCATGAAAGGCTTTATAATGATAAGCAGCATCTTCAATTGCTTGATGAAATACTAAGTGCTCAGATAGTGCTATAAAGCACTATGAAGTGCTATATAAGTCTAAGTGTTGTATCCCCCAGTATTTACAATAATAAAAAAGTGGGGAAAAAATAGTGACATTCTTACTGAGTGGTGACTCAGTGACTAAGACGCAGAGCTTGTCAACCAGAAAGGTTGGCAGTTCAGAGGTTTGAATCCCTAGCGCCACTTAATGGAGTGAGCTCCCATTACTTGTCACAGCTTCTGCCAACCTAGCAGTTCGAAAGCATGTAAAAATGCAAGTTAGAAAATAGGGACCACTTTGGTGGGAAGGTAATAGCGTTCCTTGCGCCTTTGGCGTTTAGTCAGGCCGGCCACATGACCATGGAGACGTCTTCAGACAGCACTGGCTCTTCGGCTTTGAAATGAGCACCACCCCTAGTGTCGGGAACGACTAGCACATATATACGAGGGGAACCTTTATCTTAAATCTTTAATAATTATAGAAGATAACTATTAAGAATATTTAAGTTTTTGCAAGTGAATTCTCACCATTGATTCTGTTTTCTTCACACTTTTCTCCCTTCTTAATGATCTTAGACGCATCTGCTCTTTCTGTAAAAAGCCTGTTGATTTCCAATGGGTTTTGAAAACTTTGGCGAGAGGAACTGGTGTCATTTAATAACTGCTTGAGAGAAGTGTTTAAAAGTGAGACCTGTGTCTTTAGCATCTCATTTTCTTCTTCTAATTTATCATGCTGGATTACCAGCACACAATACTTTTCCAAGTTGTAATTTGCCTCTCTGGTTTTCTCCTCAACCGATTCTTTCAATTCTTCTAGCTCCAACCTGATTTCTTCTGCACCAACATCCCCCTGAAAACCTATGTAAAACAAGAGGGGTCATTACTAGAGATTACTACATTTACTAAAATAAACCTCACACTCTTATATGCGTGTTTTTAGAATAGTTGTTCCAATAGAAGACGGAGGACAGCAAAAATGTAACTATGCATTTACATATGCCATTTCCCTGTTCATTCTCAAAGAAGTGTGAGAAGACCTTCCCTTTTGTTACCACCATGTAGTTTAGCAGAGATAGGTATAAAAAATACTTTGAACAGAAATATATAGACGAAAACGGTGCTGACTCAATATAATCCATTTTAAATTCTACCACAACAAACATTTTTTCTTTGCATTCTATTGAGATTTGTAGCTACTATTTTCTTTCAAAGCATGATACGTACGTGGAGCTATCATCTTCATCTGAGTTTCAAGTTCATGAATTTGCTTCTCCATTACTGCTTTTTCCTGCTTTAGCAGTTTATAGGCATCCAAACACAATTGAATTGAATGACAGAAAGAATCATACTCTTCTTGGAGTTGAAGCATTTGATTTAGGATGTTTGTCTGCATAATTAAAACAATATACATGTAATTATTACAATAGAAACTTTATATAGTTAAAACAAAGTGCATCGAATATTTATTCAGTATTGAATGCAGGTGTTTCTAATATGTCTTCTTCTGATTAAACCTTAGTGGTCTTTGAACTTAAATTATCTCAAGCATTACTTGTTTCCATTCCGGCCAGGTGATTTTCCATTTGATTTTACTGCCAGCCCCTTCATTTCGTTTGCAATTTCATCTCAGATGTAGGGCTTCTCTGTAATAGTAAGAGATTTTTCAAACGCCCTCCAAAAAGTAAGCCAGATGCTTATTTTGTTTTCTTTTCTATACTGAATGAAAATGTTTTTATTTTTGTCAAGATCTTAGTTTGTATACTCATCTTGTAATTATAATTTGTTAACTTTAATCACATAAGGTAAATATCATCATCATTATTTAGGTTTATAAGGCTGCCACTTCAAAACAACTTAAGGTGGTTTACACAACTAAAAAAAACCCACAAGAACCAAAATATATACAAGAATAAGCACAAGGTAAATTATATTTTCTAGATGGGTTGGATTCTGTTTTGAAAATTTCAAGCCACCGTAGCTCATCCTATTCATGCTGTGAGCATCAGGGTGGGAAACATCGCTGTATAACAAGTGGACCATATATTGACAGGTGCTACAAATTTTGGCAGTTACCTAGAATCAAGCGCCAATGAACACAGCAAGAAGTGTGTTTCTAAACTGTGTTTAGAAACTGTTACAAAATTTCCTTCAGTACAGAGATCCTAATTTTATGCAGACATTTTACCCTCCAGGATATTCCACCCATGTTGTATAAAAAGAGTACAATACCTTTTTAAAGAAGATGGTTTTTTCACATGGTGTGACTTCTAGATTTGCTTTGATATGTTTGAAAGACACCTGTAGGTCATCTTGGATAGCTTGCAAAGATTCATTTTTGACTAACGGCTCAAAAACAGAAACATTTTCATTCAGTGTTTGCTTGAAGCTTTGTAATTCCTGGATGAAAGCTCCCATTAAATTTTGTACTTTAGAGGTACCGGACTGTGCTTCTTCCAGATAACCAACTAACTGCAGATTGTCATGTTTGAGGGAAGTAATTTCACAAACAAGACTGTGTTCTTTTGATTTGAAAGTTTCTTTCTCACTATAAAGGAGTTTATTTTCTTCACAGAATTTTTTTAGCTGGGATTCCATTAATCTTAGTGCATTTTCACATTCACCTCTAATTTGAACCTTCTCTTTTTCATTCTCTTTCAGTTGATTTACTAATGTAAAATTAGTAACTTCTAAACTAGTTACTTTGTCTTCTTTTTCTTTCAAGCTTTTCTCTAGAGTCTCTTTCTCTAACCTAAAGACTTTGGCTTCACCTTCTAAATGTTGTTGGCTCACAGCCATCCTTTCAATCTCAGCCTTCATTATTTCAGTCTCTGCTTTAGCTGTCTCCATTCTAAGAATTGCATCTTCCAAATTCTCCTCTGACATATCTAATTCTCTTTCCAGATACTCAATTTTGTCTGTGAGAGTGTCAGCTTTTCGATTGCTTTCTTTCAACTTTTCAGCCAGACGATTCCTGCTCCTTTCATCAGATTCTATTTTTATTTTCAGCTTTTCAATGCCCTGTCGCAAATGATCTGCTTCTTCCTGTGCAGAATTTAGCCGTGCTGCAAGTTCACCTTTTTCTGCTAGTGAACCTTCCAAGGACTTGGATATCTTGGCATTTTTGGCCTCAGATATGTTTAGCTTGCTGTGTAGGATTTCAGATTTTCTAAGGCTCACTTTTCTTGCCTCAGTCAGATTTTTTATTTGAATTTCTGCTGCCTCTTTTTCCAACATACGATCCCTCATAACTCTGTCCAGATTCTGGCACTGCACCATATAGCAAACATTTTCAAGTGATAATTGATCCTCTGCAGCCTTAACACCTGGAAGCAATTTTGCTTGGGTTTTGTCTTCAGCTTCCAATACTTCGATAAATTCAATAGAATCCATTTGACTTGAATCAAGCTCTTTTATATTCATTTTGTTGCACACCTGATCCAATGCTTCTTTATCCCTTAACAAAGTCGTCAGATCCTGACTAGATTGGTTTCTCTCTGCAGTGATAATCTTTAGCTGCTCCTGAAGGCCAAAAATAGATTTGATTTGTTTTTCTTGCTCCAACCGCTTGCTTTTTGATAGAAGCTTTTCAGTTTCTGTCTCCATGGACAAGGTGTAAGCTTCGCAATTTGTTTTCTCAGATTTTATCCTGCTCAGTTCAGTTTCAACTTCAAAAAGCTTATCATTATTGTCTGCTTTGATCATTTGCAATTCTTTTAAAGTATGTGTTGTATCCTGCAATCTGCTTTTGTACATTGCCTGTTCAGATTTTACTTCATTAAGTTCTAGCTCAAGAATCATAAGATTAAAATATAATTGCGGTGTATCAAAAGTTACATTTTGGAATAGCTCACTCAAGTCTTCCTTTTCTTGTTCAAGGCATACAGCTCTTTTGTTATATTCAGCACAATCAATCTCCTTTTCAGTTAATTCTGTATTCTTTGAATTCAAATCTGAATGCAGATACTGAACTTCCATGTTCATTATTTTATTGCTTTCTACCAACTTTATGTGTGTGTTGAGATTTGAAGGCAAAAATGATGACTCAAGAGGACGTCTTGAAGAATGTATCAATCGGTAACTTGCTTTAAGATGTGGAAGGTATTTTTCTCTAGATGTTATATCTGCTACATATGCAGAACTTTTTTGTCTTCTGTTTGCTTCATAGGTTTTTACTGCTTGAACATTTACAGCTTTATGTCCAAGGCTTTTCCCAAGAAAACTATCCATTTTCAAATAGCATGAGGGTGGTGGATTAGCAGAAATTGGCTAAAGGGGAATAAAAAAAAAGTTATTTTCATCAAATGAAAGCTAGTTGATAAATAACAAACTGTTAAACTTATGCTGACCTTGGGAATGCCCTACCCATATTTTCACCATCACCATCTATCACTGGGTGGGCTTCAGAAGGACAGGGCGAAGGTGAAAGCACCCTCACCCTGGAGGCCTTCTGCAAGCTGGAAACAGCCTGTTTTCAAACTTCCAGTAGGCCCGGTAAGCCTGTTTTTCGCTCTCCTCGGGCTTCACCTCACCCAGCCCTTTGAAGGCCGACAATCAGCTGGCCAGGGTGTGCATGCACGCTGCAACTGACCTAGGGTAATGGCTCACATGTCCTCAGAGATGGCTCCATGTGCCACCTGTGGCATGCATGCCATTGGTTCGCCATCATGGGTATAGGGCCTGGTTACTTGCGGGATTGTCTATCTCCCATAATATTTTACCGACCTTGGAAGGATGGAAGGCTAAGTCAACCATGAGTTTGTGAGACTCGAACTGCTGGCCTGCAATACTGCATTCTTACTACTGCGTCACCATAAACTACTGTTGATATGATCAGCCATACATACAGCCCAATGTTTACACTGGATTTGGCACTTTTATCCACTTATCAAATCTTTCCAAGGAGCTGAGATAGGTAAATGACAGCACCTGCCTATTCAAGGTCCTTGAGAAGAACTTGATAGGTTGATAAAAATGCCAAAACGAGTCTGAACATCTGGCTGGCTGTGCAACAAACCACACTAAAGCAGGAATGAGAAACCTTTTGTTTACCCTAAGAAAAAAATTTTCTGGCCTGGTGTTGATGGCAGCATTTCTGAACCTCTTTCTAGAGGTTTTTCTAGTTTTGTCTACAATTTAAAGAAAACTTTGGGGTGGGGAGGAAGAAAGGAGATAATGAAATTAGTTTGAGATACATGGGCATTTTGATTGCAATTCCCATGTTGTTTGGTGATATTAATCCCTCTCCATTTTGGTTAATGGTTTTAGTGTTGTATCTACTAACATGTCATTGTTTTATTTTGTTCAAATGCTTTGTTTTTCATTATTGTATGTTTATACTACATTTTATTGAATTCTATTCATGAACATCAAGTACAAGACTGTAGAAATGAATATAGTTAAATATTTAAACTGGAAGAAAAACTTAATCGAAGAAGGATGATTTGGGTTTTTCCTTCAACAGAATTGTTATCACAATGGAATGTACCAAGATGTGAAGAAAACATTTGCTGTTGTAATACTCTTATTCCTATTAATTGTTTAGGCATATTGATTTTTTCTCCTGAATAAGCACTGTGTCTGTGCTTTAAAAGTGTATGTTCTATCCTCTTGTGTCTCACATTAACTACTAATTAGGTTCATTTTGTGAGTACATGTGTCATTCCAAAAAGCCAGAATTGGGATTAAAATTAAGCATCATGGCATCTTTCTTCAATCTACTGTTCTACAAGTATTGCTAGGACTAGATGAACCTACACCACAAGAAGTAATATTTATTATCTTGGAACAGGAAGAGTAAGAAAAATAGCTTCTTCTTTTTTTAATGGCTGGAACCAGAAGAATTTAATTTAATCTCAAATTAGTAATTTAGCTGCTCTTTTACAGCTTAAATTAGTAAATTAGCTGCTCTTTTAGAATTCAGATATAAAAAACAAATCTGTACTTCTAATTCCAACTACTTCTGATCACAAGGCATCAGTTTTCAATGCTGTTGAAAAGTCCATCTTCAAAGAAAGCAAAGGGTAAACATTCCATGTCTGTGTTTTGGGAAAGGCCTATGCTAAGGCTTTCTAAATTCTTGACCAGTAACCTTTGTCATCAAGCAAACTAAACCCCATTGCCCCACAAAAGGAGGAAAGTCACGAGAGAGACACTTCCTTAAATATGCCTAAAGAAATTCAGTCGAATTAAGCAGTCATATTAGGTAAACTTACTTGGCCAGCATCAGCACAAATTATTGGGTGAGAACTTAAATGAAGATTTGGTATCTCTCCTTGTTTCTGAGGAAA
This sequence comes from Tropidonophis doriae, assembly GCA_026931265.2. Classification (NCBI taxonomy): domain Eukaryota; kingdom Metazoa; phylum Chordata; class Lepidosauria; order Squamata; family Natricidae; genus Tropidonophis; species Tropidonophis doriae. Next base: position 3,441 of record JAPKID020000378.1, on the reverse strand, counting down.
CAGCTCACGAAATTTCTTCTCAGCTGAAAGTTCCGATGCCACTTTCAGAATCACTTCATGAAATTTTTGTTGCCAGGGCTCATTGCCAGCTACACTGCGTTTTTGTAGACCATCTATTTCCTTCTTTGCAGAAAGGAGCAGCTCTTGAATCTTTTCTATCTCCTTACTTTCCAGAATCTTATGAGATCTAAATGATTCCTTAAGCATCTTAAAGGAATTTTCACAATATTCACATTGAAAATGTTTGGAGATAGTCATTGGTTTAGTGGGGAAGGTCCAGGCATCATTGCTATATAAATCATCAGCAATATTAAACTGTTCAGGAGTACCTTCCAAATCAATTTGTCTCTTTTGATGTGGTTGTCCCATTTTAGTTGATGACACTCCATTGTCCAAATCAGACTCCATAAACATTTGTTTTGTATAGGGGAAGACTTTACTATCATACAGAGCCTCCATACAAAAATGTCCATATGCTTTACATTCTTTATTGACTGTCATCTGGGCTGGAAAAGAAACCAGCTCGGCTTTGCTGACATTTATTGGCAATGCAATATTTTTATCTTTAAACATTTCATTGTAGGATTCCAACTCTGACAATTCAAAGACCATAGTCAGGTTTTGAATATCTAAAATTTCATATTTGTTTTTCAAAGAAAAAATCTTTTCCTTAATTTCATTCAACTGTGTTTTGATTTCTTTATTAATTAATTTCCAATATTTGTAATCAAATTCCTCATAACCTTCTGGAGTTATTAAGGGGATTTCCTTCATATCATATTCCATTTTACTCTTCTCTCTTAATTTATCAGAAACAGAAATGGTCTCTCCTTGCAGCCTATCCATTTTTTCTATTAATTCTTTTCTCATAATATCTGTGTTTATGATGCATTCCAACTGTGAGTCTTTCAGCTGTGAAGCTAATGTCGAGTCTTCTTTCTGCAGGTGTTCACACATTTTCTCCAACTCATTTAGCTTGCTCATTGTCATGTGTAGGGAGGATACTAATTGGAGATAATCATTTTGGCTGGGCATCAGATCATGAGGAACTGATGAACACTTGGCATCTTTCTGTAGGTTAAAATTGTCCTTGATAACAGCACTGAAACACATTGGTGATTCGTCATCCTCACTTCTCTCCGTCATCTTTAAGGCTGAATTTTGCAAATCTTTAAGTGCTTGTAATTTATGCAGCAACGTCTCTTTTTCCATTTCACTTTCTTCCATTTTTACCTCCACAGTTCTCAATATCATCTCCAAGTCCTTTATCTGATCAGCATAATTTTCTAAAGAAATTTCTCTGTCCTCAAGGTCCATTTGAAGCAGTTCAAGCTTTACTTGATACTTCTTAAGTTCATTCTCTCTTTCTTCTACAAATACCCTCAGCTGTTCCAATGCTGGTTGACGTAAAACAAAGTCAAGTGTTTCATGTTCACTTACTTTCATTTCTGAGACCAGCGTTTGCAGCAAGATATTTACAGAAGAGTGCCTGTTATTTTCTCCTGTTCCCTCCTGTCTTAAACTATTAGTTTCTTCATATACTGAGTGTCTTTTTTCAAGTTGCCAAAGTAAAGTATTCTTTTTCTTCTCCAAGGACATTGGTTTATTCTGCACCTGCTCACATTTGTTCATAAGCTGTTTCTCTTGTATACCAAATATGGCTTTTTGCACCTTCAAATGGCAAGCCTGATTCCTTACAACACTTTCTAAATAATCTTCCTTTATACCTTTCCTTTCTAATTCTTCATCAGCTTCTGGCAGCAACAAGTTGTCCTCTTGCTTTCCTCGTGATAACTCCAAAAGGTTTTCCTTCTTTTCTTTGAAACTTTTGGAAATGTCTTGCTTCATGTTTTTTTCTTCCAAAATATTGACAGTATTCTCAAGCATGGAACTTTCATTCTGAAGTCCTTCGGTTTCACCTTGTTCTGAGGATATTTTGGTTGGTAAATTTGACTCCTTTGAGCCCATAACTTTTAGTTGCACATTATTAAGCAGCACATTACTCTCTTTTAAATCCAGAATCTCTGTTTGTTGCCTATCTGATTCTTCAATCAACTTTTGTAGATTCTGGTTTTTTCCTTCAAGAGCTGCTAATGCTTTGGAGAGCAGGCCTTCCTTTTGGAGAACCGTTTCTTGTAATTCACTGATCTGCTGCTCCATTTCCTGAATGAAGATTTGTTGCTTTGGGTCTTCTCTTTCAGTAAATCTTCTTTCCATTTCATCCCTGGTTTGGACCAGTTCTTCAACTTGCTTCTGAAGGGATGCATTTACTTGCATGTAAGAAGCTAAGGATGCTTCAAGGGAGGCAATACATTTCTCTCTTTTTAACACTTCATTTGCTTCAGAGTTGAGTCTTTTCTTCAAGGTGTCCACTTCTCTGGTGAACTCAGATAATTTCAGTGAATTGTTTTCTTTCTCTTTCTGTAGTTTTTCCTCAGACATTGCTGTTTTTTGTTGAAGGTCACTATAGGCTTTCCTTTGTGCCTCCAGTTCAGTTGTTTTTTCTTTCACCACCTGCTCAAAAATGTTTAGCTGTTCACTAAATTGTTCATGTTCATCTTTGAGAGCAATTTTCTTTTCCTGATGTTTAAGTTGCTCAGTGTTTAAAGCACTTTCCAAACTACGTATTTTGCTCATTAAATCTTCTTTTTCTAAATCTAGTTCATTCAAAAGTTCTTTGCTTTTTCTGTTCCATTGAGAAAGAATCATAATCTCTTTCTTAAGGTCTTCGCATTCTAAAGCAGTTTTCTGCAGAGTTTCCGTGTTTTCCAGTTTCTTATTGAGCTCTTCAATTACATTTTCTTTGTCCTTCAGAATTTGCTGGAGAGAATCTCGTTCATGTTCAACATTAGAAACAGCAAGTCTCATTTTTTCTAAAGTGACAGAATTATCTTGCTTGTTCAGTTTTTCTTCAAGCAATTTTAATTCTTTTTCCAGTGAGCAATTTTTATCTGCAATGAGAGTCATTAAAAAGACGTAAAAATATAAAATGCTTAGTATACAAAGATTAAAATATAAACTGACAAAATACAGGCTCCAATTCTGTCTATGAAGCCCTAACACACCACAAATAAAATCTGTGCTCCTGTTATAGACTCCTATCTTTATGCTCCTAGAAAATATTAGACTACAGTTTGCCATTGCATTTAATCAGGCAACTTGCATTAGAAAAATAAAGGTTTACAAGCTTCATCTGGATACAGCATTGAACTGTTGATTGATCGAAGAAAGGAGATATTTATTAAATCTTGCCAATGAGAATGGGGACCAAGTGGTTTCAGGTTCTTCACATTTGTTTGAAATATCAAAGGTATAACATGTATAACATGTTACATTCAATAAACTTAGAGAGAGCTTGGGAAGGATTCCATGGATGAGAATCCTCAAGGGAAAAACAACTCAAGAAGCTTGGGAAATTTTGAAAAATGAGATTACAAAAGC
>JAPKID020000377.1:0-18670 GCA_026931265.2 Tropidonophis doriae | reverse complement strand
TCGCCGCCCTGGGTCCTTTCGAGGAGAAGGGCGGGATATAAATCAAATAAATAAATAAATAAATAAATAAATAATCAAGCTTGTGGGTAGGAATGAGAACTATCATTCTGAAGACTAGAACACAGAACTCAGCAGAGGGAAGAATGGAAATCAACTTGAGGTTCATGGCATGATGAAAATCAGGTATAAAAGACATGGCTGCTGCTGCTGCTGCTGATGATGATAATGCTTTCCATTAAGTTGTGTCTGACCCTTGGTGAGTCTATGTGCCAGGTGTCTCCATATCTTCCAATTTTACACTACTTCTTTGAATTGTTCTATGTTCTAGCTAGTGTCAACTTTGATGGTGTCCACCATTGTGTTCTTTGACAGCCTTATCACTAACTCTTGTACGGCTCTTATATGGCTCTTATAGAAGGAAATTATGAGGTCTGAAATCAACAAAAAGTCCACATAGTTGAGTGTTGAAAGTTTAGAGGAAAAAAGCACAGGAGAATACCAGGATATTGTTTCAGCACTGATTGATAACTAACTTGTATTTAAAATAGCATTTATCTAAAAATATAGCATGGTCCAATCCATGCTATATTCTTGGATATAAGAATAAGGAGATCAAAGCTTTTGCTTCGGAGTGCATTTTAAAAGGTAGAGAGATATTTAGCGTGTTTGGTGTAATGTGAATTCTCAGTTTGGCTCTCCTAACCTCTAGTTGACCTTTTTACCACATCCCAAGTGTTAAGGGGTCAATTCAGTGGGGAATTTCAAAAAAATTCCCTACCAGTTCTGTGGGCGTGGCTTGGTGGTCATATGACCAGATGGGTGTGGCTACACAACTGACTCACACACAATGTAAAAGCAGCTGGACTTCACACAAAATGTCCCCTGCAACAAACAGGAACCTCACAGAGTCACAGAAAGCTCAAAAACCAACTATCACACTTTACACAAAAATAACACAAAAATTGCACAACTGACTCACACATAATGCAAAAGTAGCTGGACTTCACACAAAATGGCCCCTGCAACAAGCAGGAATCTCACAATCAGAGATAGCGGATTGTGGCACAGCTGATCTTTAGTAAACAAATGATTTTTTAAAAGGTTAAAAAAAAGTTCCGATGATTGTCGCATAGCTGATCGTCGGAACTTTTTTTTTTTTTACTTTTTTAAGCATTTTGTTACTATCGGTTCTGGCAAACAGTAACATTTTTTTTTACTACCAGTAGGGGTAAACCAATTCACCCCTGGGTCAATTGCAAGCATCATGATACCTATCTTTGTGCCTTGTGATTAAGTCTAACCCCACCCATTCATGGCCTGGATTTCTGCAGAGGTGAACTGAATGTGTTCCACTTATAAGAAAATGGCCCTGTTACCAAAGGACAGAAATATCTTGATCTGAGCACCTCATACAATTCTAAATTTGAAACTGAAATATCTTGGGCATTATGAGAGAGAAAAAAACATTCACTCCTTGCATCTTGCTGGTGCAAGAAGGTCGGTCTCCCTGGATAGAGTCAAATACAAGAATGAGAGGAAATAAAGATGCAGATTCAGAGGAGCTTATAAAAGAGAAATGCCCTGGGGACTATAGCTTTAATTATGAATATTATTGGTGTTCTTCGAGCAGCTGATACCTTTCCCATTAATATCTGTAAATTATTCCTCTGAGACAGGCTTCTTTTCTTGCATCAATTGACATAGGAACATCAGTGTTTTTGCATCAAATGGAGATACTTGGACAAATAACATAACCTACTAGGTACAACTGTGGCAGAGGTGGGTTGCTAATTTTTTTTACTACTGGTTTGTGCATGCACAAAAGCGTCCGGGTGGGTGGGTGGAGCCTCCCACCGCTGCTATTACCCGTTCACCTGATCCAAGACAACCCACCAGCAACCCACCTCTGGACTGTGGCTGTATGTATATAGCACACAGTTGAAAACTGGAAAGGCATATTATTATTATTATTATCCATGAACCAGTCCAGTGGTCTCTTGAGGGTGTGGGTATGCACATTGCATGCATAGTATAAAAATAATAATTATTTAACTCATAACAATAGGCATTTCACTGCAAAATGCTTTAATGATCTGATCTCTCAACTAAACTCTTAAATTTTGACAAGCCAGAGGACAGCCAAGCAACCTGATGAAAACAGAACTTTTCTTTAAAAGCACTGCTTTGTCAATTTAACTGATGTCTGCTAACTTTTACATTCAGATATAAGAATTTGTTTAGCTATGCAATATTGTCTGAATTTAAAGCAAAACAATAGCAAGTTCACTGAGCATGTACATGGTGATTTGCTTAATCACAGTTTATTGAGCAAGCCATTTTTGGTTAGATTCAGACCATATGCTAAGCTATAAACACGCTTCACAAATCACAATGGTTGGGGTCACATGCTAAACAAAACCGCCAAATCAAATTATGACAATAATTCACATGTGCAACCAACTAAGAAACTATTTTTATCTAAAATGACCTATTTAAATATTAAATGTGCACTACAGTAGTTTTCTGGTTGCAAGCACAAGAGTAATAACATAGTAGAAGCAATAATGCGGTACTTTAACACGTGGAACTACATAAAGCTGACAAAATAGCAACAATGGTACACTGGAATATCTACAAGAAATATATACTTGCCTGCAAGCCAGAATTGGTAGGATGACATTATAAAGTAATAGGAAATGAAGAAACCAAAATGTTCTGGGATATTAGAATTCAAAGAAGCAAGCACTGGCTACATAACAACCCAGACATTAAAAACTGTCAGTAAGAAAGACAAAATAATATGGATAATGAATGTGATACTACATGGAGACAACAGAAGAGAAGAGAAAGAACTGAAACAAAGATAATATTAGAAAATCCCTATTGCTACAAAGATTGTAGCAAAAGAAAACAAAAACAGTACCAACAGTGATAGGAGCCTTGGGTACAATCCCAAAACATCTGGAGCATTACTTGAACATCATGGACATTGACAAAACTACCATCAGTCAACTGCAAAAACTAGCTTTTCTTGGAGCAGCTTATATTCTGCTATCAGAACTTTATTATTAGACAACATCAGCCTATTCCAGGTTCTTGGGAAGGACTTAAGAGGTAGATAAAAATGCCAACTCCAGCCTAAATAACTGGCTGACTGTATGACCAATCATTTTAAAAAATCCAATTTTTGTAGGGCTCTCTGAAATTTGCCATCATGGACATAATCTCCAGTGAGTAGTTTGCATGACAGGAGATGACGGGAGTTATTTGGGGCTAGATCTAATTATTTCTGGGTTAAATAGCAAAGTTGCTTAACTTGATTTGGGAGCTTGCTCAACACACTTAAACCTCCCCAAGCAGTAAAGAGTATCAAGCAAACTGGGCCACAGTATCTCATCTTAACCTGGAGGAAAAGCCTAATATGGACTGTGTTGATATAAATTTTGGTTTGCTAGCAACATTGAATTTACCAGTAATTATAGCTAGGTGGAGTCAAGAATTTCTTTTCTGTTCTTGCCCAAAAAAGAATAAAATTGTTGACTAGATTCTTGGCTCTTCTAACCTGTTGGCCTTCCTTGGCAGGAGGAATCCAAACAAAATCTGGCAGTGTCTGTTTTATTCATTTTATCAAAATTTCCAAATCTCTTTTTCTGAAGGGTTTATAAATCACAAATTGGTATTACAGAGACTACAAAATTGTTATAATGACCGCTGAGATCTTTTAAAACAAGACAACAAAGATTCCCAGAGCAAACCTTGCCATTCCTTTCAAAAGTACATAGATCCCCAGTTCAAAGTTTCAACATTTTAACACTTCCAAAGCCTCAATTTTTATATTGTTTTCTACCCCCCCAGTGATCAGCCTGCATTTAACTGCATTACAGTTTTGTGTCATGCCTTGTGACTTTGCATCTCAACCATGTTGCTATTTATCTAACAGTAAGGGGCTATTTTCCAGGTGCAACAAATACACTTGACTGCAATCTAATTTTATAGTTAAATATACATTGACAACATATCATTACATTTAGCATCTTTGCTCAGTTTTTCTCTGATAAATGTGTTTCTCTAATACGCTGGAATAATGGGGTCTTTTCAGTGGTGGGTTTCCTTTTTTTAGTACCGGTTTGCACACGTGGGACACTTATGCGCATGTGCAAAAGCATCCAGGCAGGTGGGCGGAGCCTCCCTCTGCCGCTGCTACCAGTTTGCCCAATCCAGGCCAAACCAGGAGCAACCCACCTTGGGGTCTTTTGTACCTCCCTCTTTCTCAAAATCCAATCCTTTCCCTTTAAGAAGTGAAATAACACATTCAGTGAAGTAATAACAAAAAAGAAATAGAATTTGATGCTCATATAGCTGAAGTCCACATATCTTAAAGCGACAAAGGTTGAGAAACGTTGGGTTAAACACTTGGGAAATTTATCTAGGCTATTCTTTGCTCGCTTCAGAATGTATTATTGTGAAACTGAGAATAAAATGAGGCAGTCAGTAGGATTAAGCCTGTCCAAAGCTTCCTAGCAAAATTGGTCAGTCAGTTCTTTCTTTTCCTTAGAAAGATTAATCTGAACAGCTGGCCTACTGAATAATTTGAAAATATATAAAGGAAAAAGAATTCTCCTTATTAACTCATCTCAGAATATGCCATGATTTATGTTTCTGCTTTCTAAAAAAAAAAAAACCCTGGCAGTTAGAATCAGACATTAAGAATGATAAAAGCTGTATATAAAAGCTGGTCTATAACAGTGATGGCGAACCTTTTCGGCATCAAGTGCCCAAACCGGAACGCATGTGCATGTGCCACAGCCCAGAAACTCAAAGAACAGCTGGCCAGCACGCATGTGCACACTGGCTAGCTGGTCTTTGGGTTTCCAATGTGTGTTGGTCAGCTGGTCTTCAGGTTTCCTGGGCTCTGGCACATGCAAAGATCAGCTGGCTGGTGCGCATGCACACACCGGAAGCCCAAAGAGCAACTGGTGACGGTGCCCACAGAGAGGGCTCTGCATGCCACCCCTGAAACGCATGTCATAGATTCACCATCACGGGTCTATAATAACATTTGGGATTAGGATGTAGTGGATTTTAAGAAATGTATTGATGTTTTTAACCTGTAACTCCTGTATTTACTCATATTTGTAAATGAACTAAAATATCATAGAGCATCATTGGCTTGCTTTGACTTTCTTATGAAGAAAATTGAACCCCGTTAAGAACGGGGAAGAAATAAAATAGCAATAAAAATGATAAATACGCAAACATAATGCTAAAAAAATTAATATGCTTTGTTTTATCAGCTTTTTTTAAAAAAAGCTTTAAAATGCAAATATTTTAGGGTGGCTCTGGTGATGATTGTATGTCTCTTGTTAGGATGATCTTCAGGAGATAGCATTTTCATCAGTATCAGGAGATACTTTTCATCAGTAAACAGGGTTATACACTAGGGCAGAATATCCTATAATTCTGAAATGTATGTTTGTACTTTTCCATGATGTACAGATAGTCTTCATTTAATGACCATTCAAAGTTATGAACAACCCTCAAAAGACACTTGTGACTACTCCTCAAAGTTTCAACTGCTACCCACATACATACCCCATGGTTACATGATTACTTTTCAGGCACTTGGCAACTTCGTAATGTTTACAATGGTGGGGAGAGCATCCTGCAGTCACATGACTATGATTTATAACATTTTTAGCCACTTTCTGGTATTCTATGCAGGTTCCTGACAAAAAGTGCCCATTTGGGAGAGTGGATCTGCTAAATGACCATGTGATTTACTTAACGACTGCAGTGACCATCATAAAATAGCTGTAAACCTGACTCAGGTTATGTGGTAATCCATTTAATGATCACAATGGCTTATGACAGAAGTTCCAGACTCAACAGTGGTCACTAAGTGAGGACTACTTGTAATATTAGCTTTCTAATTTTTATAATAATAATTATTTCGCTGTTAAAAAAAATAAGAGTCAGAGGCAACCATGCTCGACTTGCGACTGAATAACCCTAAAATTAAGGTGATTAAGGCAGTGTAGATATCAATGAAACATAACATGTGAATCTGTCTGAACTTTATTCCCACTATATTTTGAAGAGATGGAACTTATGCAGCAGGGATGTATTGTCTCTCTCTTGCAGATGTTCACTCTTCAAAGTAATCTTCCCCAAACTTGGCACTTTCCAAATGTGTAGCCATGCTGGTTAGGGAATTCTGAAGTTGGCCCATAAATCTGGAGAGCCCCTGGTTTAGATAACACTGCTCTAATAAATGAAAAATAGTAGGCCTGAGCACAGGAGGATGAGGAAGAAAACAAGATTAACCAACAGATCCCATGATTCTGTTTGTAATTCTAATCAGATGTAGGAATACCCAGACAGAATTCCTATGCACAGAAACTCAAGGAATTGCTGTGAGGTGTTTCTGACAACTTATCATTGCAATTACTAAAAACCACACAAGCAGTTTTACTACATACCTGGCTGCATAGCAGCAGTCTGTATGTATGTTGGAAAGCAAATTTGGAGAAGCAGGGAGCAACAGACAAGATGGCCATTCATGAATGTGCTTTCTATTAATATAGCTCCAATCAGTATGATCAGCAATAAAATACTTTAAATTGAATGGCTCTTTTCCAGAGTTCCAGACAGCTAGCCCAGTTTAGCAATTTTATTTGTCTCATCCTAATTTTCAGGCTCTTCCTAGCATTCAACAATGTGTGGTCACATTGATTATTACATTGATTAAATTGCTAACTTTGGATAGGAATTATTGACTTAGTTTATTTTTCCCAAACCACATTTAGGATTTTATTTTATTTTTTGCTAAAACATGGTTGTATCACTAACTTGACTGTCATGAAAGGAGTTTGACTAACCTCCAATAGGCTATTTTGTTTTAGAGGCTTCATTGTCATTAGTTGCAAAGTCATGTTCAACCTATCACGACCCCATGGACAGAATTCTTCCAGGCCTCTGCCATCATCTGGAGTCCATTTAAGTTCACATCTACTGCTTTGGTAACTCCATCCAGCCACCTCATTCTCTGTCATTCCCTTCTTCTTTTGCCCTCAATCTTTCCCAGCCAGTTAGGCTCTTCTCCAGTGACTCCCTTCCTTCTCATTAGGTGGCCAAACTATTTGAGTTTCATCTTCAGGATCTGGCTTTCTAAAGAGCAGTCAGGGTTGATCTCCTCTAGGACTGACCGGTTTGATTGCCTTGTACTCCAAGCGACTCTCAAGAGTCTTCTCCAGCACCATAATTCAAAGGCTTCAATTCTTTGGTGGTCAGTCTTTCTTATGATTCAGTTTTCACAGCCATACATTGCAACTAGGAAAACCATAGCCTTGACTATATGCACTTTTGTTGGCAGGGATCTGATGTCTCTGTTTTTAAGTACGCTGTCTATATTTGCTAAGGGTTTTTTTCCATATCATAGACCAATTGTACAATGGGATATATAAATACAAATCAGAACTTGATTTAAACAGAATTTTTTTTGAATAGCAAGTTTGATAGAAACAATAGAAATATACCAGATATTATAATTATTGATGTCCAGTGGCTGATTTGAGAAAATGTGTGAAATTGTTGTTGCCTTCTGTTACCTATAAACATTACAACTTTTAGTGAGGAACAAATAAAATAGCTTTCCTGATTTGTTTGTGCTTGCATTATAAAATTGCATATGTTGCTTACATGGAAAATTGTACACAGAAAGACACATAGTGAATAATTCTGAAATTGTATGGTTAAAATTAGCTGTGATGTTGTGGCCCATCAGTTAAGCTGGCAGCAGAGTCAAACAGTGAGGAGTTGGGGAGGAAATGGGCCAGTCCTAGAGGCTGAGGAAACCTTGGATGAAGGCTCTGTGTCAGAAGCAAAGGTGGGGCCAAGGCTGTCTGGCAGATCTCAGCTGCCTAGTGAGGCAGAGGAACAGCTGGAGCCTGTTCCCAGTGTGCTTATGCACAGAGCTGCCAGAAGAAAGGAACAGCTACAGCCACAGGTAGACGGGGAATGGTCCCTCCCATAGGAAGTAAAAGAGGAGTGAAAGGGGGCTTGGTTTTGCAGGAAACAATTTGTTGGTTCGTTAGTTCATTTCAGTAGTGTCTATGAATCTCAGAGACTTTGTGCCAAGTCTTTCCTTGCACAGCACTGGAAAATATTTACATGGCAGCTTTCCAAGCTAGATAAGGTCTGTGGTCATAACTTCACCTTTGAAAAACTGTTTACCAGGCCTTTGCTGAATGTGAATGAGAGGAATTCACATTTGTTTAATAAAAGGGGTTTTGTCGTGACCAGGAATCTGCTTTGTACTTTTGGGCGAATCCTAGGTCAGAACAGATGTAGAAATATTACCTGCTGCTTCCCCATGGTAGTAATGTAAGTATCTTTGCTTTTTACCAATCCATATGACATATAGGGCACATTTACTAAATGTTCTCTGCATTTCTTTAGAAATGGGGTTCTAATTATTCGTTAATTCAAGAAATTTGTGACCATTGTACATCACCATGTACAGTGCTATGTAGGATGTTCTATGATAATAGAGTAAGATCAGTGCTGAAATTACATGAAGTGATATGGAGAAACTGGGTTAAATACAAGTAATCCTTAATTTATGGCAACTGATGAATAAAGACTGACCCAGATTGGATACTGTTTAACTGTTCAAATTTATGACAGCACTGGAAAATGACTGTTTTTCACACTTAAGAACATTGCAGTATTCCCACAGTTATGTGAACAAAATTTGGCCACTGGACAATTGCATGTGATTATGATGTTTGCAGGCTCCTGAGGTCACATGATCACCATTTGTCACCACCTCAGTGGCTTCCAACAGGCCAAATAATGGGGAAGCCACATTTGCTTATAAACTGTGTAACAATTGTGATAAAATTGAGTGTGAATCAATTAAGGACCACATCGCTTAATGACAGAGGTTCCTCTTCCAACTGAGCTTATGAGAATTACCTATTAACTGTTCGTTAAAAACGTGTTATATTTTCAAGACAGAAATGAGTCTTGATGAATTTGCAGTATTTATGCAGAGGTGTTTGTCATAAGTGCATTCTTTGCTCTTTATTTAAACATGCTTCTATAATGCATATGGCATTATGAATTACAGAGAGAAACTTTTGTGAGATCTATGATTCACATTTTTTCTATTAAGACAATGCTTCTAGTTCTGTCATCTTAAAGAAATATCTTTATTCTAGGATGGAAATCCTTTTGATGCTGCAACAGGATATCAAAATCTTACTTATGAAGAGGTCTTACAAGAGTTGATGAAACACAAAGAACAATTGAAGAAAAAAGACACCCACATTCGTGAACTTGAGGATTATATTGACAATCTTTTAGTACGAGTAATGGAAGAAACTCCAAGTATTCTACGAGTGCCATATGAACCTTCTCGGCGAGCTGGCAAATTTTCAAAAACCTAAGCTAATACCAACACTCCTTGATATTAATTAAGAGGATGGATCACTTAGTCCAGTGTTTTGATATTGTAAATTTCATATTCATGCTTTGTCCTGAAAGCATTTGACTCCAAATTTAAGTTAGTCTTAGTTCTTGAATCTGTATATAAACTCCAGGTTTTATAAGGTGAAATGTAAACTCCTTTTGCTGCAAAACATTCCTTTTACCTTGAATATGTACATCCAGGTATGCTTTATTTTCAAAATATTATGCTTAGTTTGGATTATTTTGTACAGTAGTCATTTAATATACATACTTGAATATTTATTTTGCACTTCAATCAAACACTTTGGAGTTTTGCAGCATGCTGCCGGAATGAATGTGCAGAGTCAGAATATGTCTTGCAGCTCTTAATATGAAGGAAAATGTGATGTACTTTAGGAATCACTACTAAATGAGGTGATAATACATTTTTGCCTGAGAAGATGGACAGTATTGATCTTTAATGTAGAGCTTGAAACAATTACATTTGTGCTCGTGAAGAAACGTGAGCTTTTCAAATGGCGAATTACATAACCTATAAGGATGGACCAGAGCTTAATATACAAAGGTACAGCATGCCATTGGTTTAAGCATACATATGCATATTTAAAAAGAGAGAAATAATGCAAAAGAAACTACTGGATAATACCTCATTTGTTTAGACTATAAGAAGTATGGGGAGAAAAGCTGACAGGAACATAAGAGTCTGAATATTAATATGTCAGCTATTCATGTGTGTTTAGGGGTTTGTCTGTATACACATATGCATAAACATATGCATCATTTGGGTTCTGCAATATTTGAGACAATAAATTGAGATTAACTTGCTTGTTTTCTTCAACATAGGAAATTATTTTTTAAAATAGATTGCAATTATTTCAGTACTGTATTCTGTGTCAGTGTCAAATATTGTCCTCTATTAAAGAACGATGGGGATATTTGACTCAGCATGTCTCCGACTAAATAAATTTATGTACATTGTTGTGCAGCCATTTCAAGTGGTAAATGCAATTCTAATGGAAAATATTGCCATACAGAAAATATTGTTTACTATATTGTAATCAAAAAGTTGTTCCTTTATTTTATAAAAATTCAGGCGGAATGATTGCTAGTATGAAGTGCAAATAGGCTTAGACATAAGGAGGATGCAGTGTTGGGAAGAATGAAATGATGTTTTTGTCCATTTTTCTTCTTGATTGTGTAATGAACATTTTTTTCATACACAAACATATTAAGTATTTGTATGGAGAAGAATGGAAACTATTTTTCCTTTTTCAGAGTAAGAATAATTTCAATTCAGAAAATTTTGTTTTTTTATTATGTATTACTGATTAAAACCCTTTTGTAACTAAAATAGGTTATTATATTATCAGAAGGAGCAAGTATTCCTTGTATTTTTAAATTTCCCTACCCACATTAAGCAGCATATGTGCCATGAACAGAGATCCCATTTGGATTATTAGACTTTGGTTTATTTTTCAATATAGTTTGGAATAAACAAGTAAAACCTATTAAGTGAGATAGTTTGCATACATTTTTCCTCTACAATTCCGGTAAAATACAAATCCTAAACTATACTTTATTTGTTAATGTTAACTTGTACATTTAAACTAGGTATTTATTTTCATAGTTTGTATAGAATATATTTTAAAAATCAGTTGGTGATTGAAAGCTTAGAGATGTTGCATAGTAACACATTTAATGTCTTCCATTTATATTATTTAAAATCTTCAGCCCATGACATTTAATCTGAGATTCCATTATATTAAATTCATTAGGTCCTTCCTATATGTGTTCTTCAAATATACCAGATGAATGTAAACCACTTTATATGTTGGAATTCTTAATATTTAACTTTTTAAAACTTTTTAAGTTTTCAAATTAACTTGGTTAATCTTAATGGGAAATATCAACAGACTGGAGTGTAAAGTGTTTAATTCTTAGAATTAAAATAAAGTTAAGCTTTATGAAGGTTTTTGTTTTTTGTTTTGCTTAAATTCTATATTCCTTTTAATTTCTGCTTGACACAAAAGTGAATTAAAGGATACTTTAAATTTACAATATAAAAATCACAAAAGGCAGGTATATTAAAAGACATAAAATATATTCAATGCAAAGCATATAAATAGCAACTATAATTTATATATTAAATGCCATATATTTATTAATATAATTTAGATACTCCTTTGTGATCAACTTAAATATCAATTTCTTTAGGTACATAATAACTGAAACTTCAAAAGAGGTACAAGGCTTCCTTTTATAAATGTTTTACAGAAGCAAGCACAAAGTATCAGATATAATATAAATAAGCAGGGACTGCCTTTGAAAGCATAATAATTGCGTCTATTTTTTTTAACAGTATAGAAGGCAATTTTGTTTTAAATACCATGTTGGTGAAATCACAGACAGTATTAATGTGTTTCAGAGCTTATTCTCTGTAAAGCATATAATTCATTACTTTATTTAGAATGCTGTCTCCAAGAATACAAAATAAATTCTGAAGCATTGTTTAAAATCAAATTACATCTATTGAAATTACCTGATGGGTAATATTGGGAAAGCATATATTTCACACTCCTATATCTTGCATGAACATTAATTTGAGCTTAATTACCATTTTTCATTGAATATAGAATTATCCATAGATTATAGTTGGCTAATCTATTGTTGTTCGCCTTAAATCAAGGGCTATTTGTAATGGTCCAGCTATGAAAACATTGTCTGTATTTTGAAGGCTTTTTGAATTGGAGTAATAATCTCTGTTAAGCATTTTAATGACTTCTTCCCTTCTGCCTCCATTAAACCTTTTGCTCAGATTCTTAAAAGAAATCAAATCTATATCTTAACGTTATTGCTGCACTGAATATTATTAACAATGTAAAATGGCTGTCTATCCAAAGGCCTGTGCACACGTTGTGCATTTGTAGAGTGTTAGGAATGCAAATATATGTATTTGAAAACATGTTTTAAATATGTTAATTTTCTCCTGATTTCAAAGCAACTGAAGAAAGGCCACAGCATTGATAGGAAGAAAAAAGCAGTATTAATTCCATTAAACTATTTCTAAACAGGAGATATCTTCCCAATTTTTTTTTATGAATTTCCAATATAGTTCTAATTTCATTACTCTTATTAAAAGTTTTTAGTATGCAACTGCTATAGCACTTTATCTTTTTTTAAATTTTAAAAATAATTTACAATTGTAACACTATCACATCCTAAAAGATTGTTAGCCCAACTAAATCTTCTAAACAAAATATCAAAAGAATCTCAAGTGCGTATATTTCAGTTTATCATGAATGATGTATCCAATTCATTCAGCATGGATGATTCCAGTTTTTATGTATTAGTGTGATAAAATGCATAAACCTGTATAGCCATATATTAAATCCCCAAACAGGTCTTGCACAAAGAAAAGTTCAGCTATTTTGTTGAACAACGATTTTTCTCCACAACATGGAAAGTCATGATGTAAGTTGCGCCTATGTGTGTAGAATGTAAAAATGCATGAACCATCAGTTTTGTTGCATTTGTAGTCTTCAACACTTTTTAAAAATCAAAATTGTAATCCTAAATTTTAGATTTTGTTCCAGTGGTTGCTGCATGTTAAGCACTAATAAAATGCCACTGTGTACTCCAGTCACTTGTGTCGTCATCATTTTAATGTATTCGGTATATGCTGCATTTTACTATGCCATACCAAATTAGCAGATTAAATGTAATCAGATTTAAAAATTTCAATTAATTAGTCAGTGCCTGGTAAACCCCTGCTACAGGGGAAAAGCTGCGTACTGAACTCAACAGTTCCTGAGCAGCCTCTTTCTGAAGATGGATCCTAGTTGGCACCGTGATTGACAGAAACATCCCTCCCTACCTCAGCAAATCTGCCAGAAATGATGCCTGGAGAAGGCTCAGTAGAAAAAGACAAAAACCATAACTGAGTAAATATGGTTATATGCTCACATTAGCTGATAAGAGTGGTAAAGCGGGCTCCTTGTTATTGTATCAATTACTTGTCCTGCAGTCTTCTTTAGGTTTAGGACTCCCTTTTGGAGAGGAGTCATCTTAGTTAGCTGCTAAAATCTGTTCGCATAATACTATGCTGACAGAGACGTGCCATACTGTTGACCATCAGAATTTGGGGGGTGACTGTACTCCCATATTATTATTCTCTTTGTATGGGTGAACTCCAAGGCAGTTCAAGGGATAAAGACTTTTGCCATATATAAATACTTTGGATCACTGTTTTTTGTGAGGAGTGATTGGGGAAGTGACCACTTGGACCCATGAGATTGATAAGCAATCTCTGTGTGAGGGGAGTTGTCTACAGTCAAGCAGTAGATTGTGCTATATTCTCTGAAAATGCCATCTCTGGATCCTTTGTTGCTAAATTACTGTTGGCCACTCGCCAAACTTCTTTGGGTATTTATATGGAGTTGATGCATCTGTCCTCCTCTTAGATATCTTTTGGTATGTGATAGCATTGACCATAGTAATTTAGTAATTTATGTTTAAGAATTGGGAAGATGAAACACTGCTTTACAGTGGCTCTTAATCCTAAGAAGAGGATCTGCAGTTATGGGAAAGGAATGGTCAACACAGTGGCCTCTGATATATGGGATATCTGTGGAGAGTAAAAGTGATCTTGACAGGAAAGATTGGATAGAAGCAACAAGCAAATAAACATTGCAGAAGCTGAGGTTGAGGTTTGGCATGGGCGGAGTGGAGTGGCAAAAGTATTCCAAATTCACATGAAGAAAGAAGGACAAGCACATTGCAAAATTCTGTTACAATAGCAAATCCTAATAAAATTTAAAAATAGTTTCAGAAACTCCTGCTACTGTATCTGTTTCTTGGTGTAGTGTATCTTTATGGTCACTTCAGGGGCTGCTCATCCCATGCATTTAACATCGATATCAAACCACTGGGGAAGGTCCAATAGTTTGAGCTATGTTGCTTTCAGTATGCTAATGATACCCAGATAAACATCAGTTCCCTGGGCACTAGAAATAGTCTATTAATATTCTTTCCCAGTGTATGGAGACTGTGACAGTCTGGAGTGTATAGAACCGGCTGAAGTCAAATCCAAGCAAGGTAGACTTGCTTTTCTCCCAACAATCACAGCCTGGTGAACAAATCTTTCTCAACCTAAGACATCTAGATGTTTTACAAAGTGGGACTTGGTTCTCTGAAGACTAATTTGAATATTCTTGCTTCTAATTATCGCTAAGAGAATTCACCCTGAGCAGATGGGCTGGCTGATCCTTCAATGGCATCACCTTTATAGAAGAGATATTTACTATCACTGCTTATGTAATCCATTGTACAATGTATTTCTTTATAAGGCCTGACTGCCTCTATAGGCTTCAGAAAATGTATTCTCCAGTCAGAACGGTAAGCATGTTACAAATTGTGAGCAAAGTCAGTTCTAACCCATGAGTATCAATCTATGTTGCTTTTTAAAATAATTTTACATCAAAAACTTAAGGTATTCAATTGCTGATGTGAAATTGATTTAAATAACTCCTATGTGACTGAAAAAGAATCTGCACTAAAGTCCTGAAGCAAAGACATGGAAGTACTATACCAATAGAGAAAGGCTTCTTTTATATAATAAAATTTGTTTTATTGATGAAAGGAATTGTTTACTTATGAGAATAAAATTGCTTTTCAACTGGAAGATGAAATTACATCATTATTGATAGGTTATATAGGCTAATAGTAATATATATATAGTGATATATCAATAGTGATGTAATTTGATCTTCCAGTTGAAAAGCAATTTTATTCTACAGTATATATAAAATGTTTTACAACAGTGGTATACAATAACTTTGTTTCAATATTTTATATTGTATGTATGTTGGCAATAGAATATAGACATAATAAATCAGCAAAATTACGTTAAAATTTAATCACAAATTTCATATAATGATATATGCGGTTTTTTACATATATACATATATACATTATTCAATGATTATGTTTCTGAATAATAAAACAGGTATTCTGACATAGTCAGATCTTCAGTTTAATCACTTTAAAAATAAAGAATACAATCACTTTAGAGGACATTTAGTCAATTTCCAATTGTGCAAAGACAGAAGCACTTTCATTTAGCAGAGATTAATTTGAATTCATTTTCTCAGTTTAAGATACCTACTGGTACCTGTGCACTATGGTTGACTATGGTTCTGCTTAATTAAAAACCATTATATTCTGATTTTCAATGCAAGATGGTAGGAAGTTTAGCAGATGGGTTCGTAACTAAGGCACAGCCCATAAGACATATGCCTGGGGCAAATGCATTGCTTCAGCCTGCTGTCACCTCAGTTTTTGAGGTTTCTAGGACACTTTTCTAAACCTCTAGGGATTAGACTCACCAGTATCAGCAGGCAGTGTCTTATGAAATCTGGTGACATAGGCTGAATGTGGCAGGCCAGATTGCCTCTATTGTTGCCCCATGTAGGTGCCTGTCGCATAGTGCCAATAGCTTTAACAAGAAAAAACATTGCAATGTGTCATGTCACCTCCTCCTAAATGATTGCTGCTGGCCTTGTTAAGGTGTTGTGGGCCTCATTTTCAGATCTCCATGGTTTCTATTAGAAATTCCTTGAAAATTAACTCCCCAGGACACCTTTAGAAGTAACTTCAAAGAGTCTCATTTTAATGAGTATCATGCCATTCTATAAACGTTCCCAACAATGGCATTAGAAAACCCAATATTCTCCTTGTTCTCTATGGCTGCATCAATGAGCTAACTCCACAGCAATGCTAAATATAAAATAAGAACCTGCTTCAACCAAATGTGTTCTTGACCAACTATCAATAGTTTGTAGTCATTGTACTTAAAACAGCCGCAGTTTTAATTAATGTTATAACTAAGGCAGCACAATTAAAAATCTAATAATCAATACAATTCACATGAGAAATTCTGGTTTTCAAAGGCAGTATATTTGTGAGGCAATCAAAACAGTTTCTGATGGTTTGAGGCAAAGATTTTGCAGTTTCCTCCTGAAATGCTACTCTATTTTGTTTTTAAAATCTGCAAATAAGAATGTTTAAAAAGTCATGCAAAAGAATATAACAATAGTTATCTAAATAGTTAGATAATAAGGTCACAATAGATATCCAAATATTTATATGACGTAGCAAAAAGCTATATAGAATTCTTAATATAGAAACATACGTGTTGTTTGGGTGCCAGCTTGCTCATGCTGTTAGAGGAAACACAAAGCAAGCCCTGCTAGATCATAGGAATGATCCAGTTAAGTTCAGTATTTTGGTTTTTGCTGCTACCATATGAATATTCTTAGAATCTCTGAAGCAGAGCATTAAACTTTAAATTCTAGGCAGATGAGAAATTGCAATCTTAAAAAAAGATTGTTCTTGTCTCCTACACAGCATTTGCACAGTATTATATTTATTCCTTCATTCCTATCCACACACCTTACACTTTTCAGTCAATAGCAGATTCAGGTTATAGCAATGCTTTAAAGAAAAAGGCTTACAATTATTATTTTTTAAAGGTGTCTTGCTATATTAAACCACTGCCCAAATTATGATCCATGATTTCCACAACAATAATGCCACATGTGCCTTTGCTTTTAGGGAAAATATTACAAGTTAGTTTCCAACATACAGTATAAAGTCACACTAGGCTCAACTTGATTATCCTACACACAGAGATTCTTAAAAGTGCTATAAGATGTAAAATAGCTGAGAAATGACACAGTTAAATATGATTTGGATTTACATGAGTGAGTGCATATAAATTATAAATGTAAATGTTATTTAGTATAAGGTTTTTCTTCATTTTTTAGTTTTTAGTTTCTCAGTCTCGGGAAAGCTGAGAAATGAGAGAAAATGGCATTTTGTAATGTTCACAGTGTATGATATAGATTCATTATACATTAAATGCCAAACCCTCAATAATATCTATGATCAAATCTTTATGATATGTTTTTATACTGGTGTAAGATATAGAATAAATTAACTGATGGATCTTCCAGATACCTACAGATTTGTATGTAGACAATGATGCTTACTCCAAATAGAAAACAGAAGAGTAATTTGGTCTATGGGTTAAGGTACAAGGTTAGAAACTGGGAGATGTGAGTTCTAGTCCCATCTGACACACAAACCCAGCTGAGTGACTAAAGGACTGTCACTTTCTGTCAGTCTTAGGAAGGAGACAATGGCAAAATATGTGACAAATCTTGCCAAGACAACTATAGGGAGAATCAAAATCAAACATGATTGAGCAGAAGAAAAAACTAAATGCACTAGAAAGAAATATTGTGGCACAATAAACATGGCAGATCACATCTTGTACAAAGTGGTGTGCGATAGAAAACATATTAACGTGTTAACTATGTGAAGGTAAGCAGTGGCAAGTGGTACTTCACAGGTATGCTGGAAATTCTAATTTAGCAACATTTGAATGCCATTTGTTGCTGTTCGTGGAAATCAGTGTGCAATGTGGAGGGAGTCTATCGCAAGAACTTAGAATCCTATTTGTGGAAAGTTTCAATTAATAGACGAGATCAATGCAGGTACAGTAGATATTCCAATATAACTATTGCCTACCTGTGGCATATTCATGGTTCCACAAAAAACTTTTGTGAATGACTGGAGTAGACAACATATTCCCCATCATAAAACATGAAATACTTAAACAGGTATAGAAGCTTTGTCTTCTAATAATGACTGGCACGTATATGAGGAAAAATACACATTACTATGTCCCTCTTCATATACACAAACATTATGTAGAAAAAGTTAACATATTCTAATGAATTTAGTAACATTCCTATATGTTAAAAAAAAAGAAGAAAAAAATGACAGGTTAGCATGGGCTAGACCAATCATGGATGAATGGAGATGCATGAAGATATCTATATCTTTAATGTAGGAGATATGTTTGTTCTAGGATCCCTACATATAAGGAGACATACATATATCTGCATAATGTATATGAGGTAGAATGATGAAAACTGTTTCTCCACAAGGTCCACCCATCCGTATGTACATTGTGGTGTTGCACACATGCCTCAAAATGGGGAAGCTTGTGACAAAATGACACAATGCTGCTTTCATAATTTTGATAGAAATAGAAAGTTTCTGCAGACACTCAGCAACAACAAGAACCTCCAGTCACAACCATAACCCATTGCAGGACTTTGGTTGCAACCTGATT
>JAPKID020000376.1:7219-18672 GCA_026931265.2 Tropidonophis doriae | reverse complement strand
AGAGAGAGAGACAGAGAGAGAGAGAGAGAGAGAGAGAGAGAGAGAGAGAGAGGGAGAGAACATTTTTTCTATCTGCAAGTTACAGATGCCTTCAAGGTATGGCGAAATATTCAATTTCTTATACCATGCTCCCCTTTTAGCTTTTGGAGTATAGAAAAAGTTGCAAAAAAATGAAAGGTTTTTGTTCAATACTGTATAACAAAAGAATAGCTATTACATAGGCAATGTAATCACTTATTATATACATCGTTTTGGTGGCATTGCCTGGCTTTTTTGCCAAGAACAAGTCTTATCATTTATCAGAGGCCATATCTTTGGCATTTTATCAGACAAGTATTAAAATGAACTACTTTTTTGTTGGTAATTTGTATAACAAAAGGTAAGGAAAAGGAAAATTCTTATTGGCAGAATGTACTACTAAGATTCCATGAATGTTACGGATAAATGCTTATATAATGGGTAAATGTTTATATAACTATTGTTAAAAATTGCAGAAAATATTTGTATTACCCTAAAATGGCATGTGAAATACAAGGTCAATATGTGAAATATATCAAATGTTTTCCCTGACAATATGCTATCAATATTATTAAAATAGTATCAAAAATTGTAAAAGGTTGTAGGCCACTTTCTTAGATACATGAAGTTATTGCATGATAATAAAGGAAAAGGTTAGCCATGAAAAGACTAATAAGTAAATGGTTTGATGTAAATATTTTGACATATAACAAGAAGGGTTAACAATCAATGATTGTTCCTAGTAATATATCTGGAATCAGTGTACATCTTATGAACAGTGACCAAAGTTTCCATTTTCAGAGTCTTTCAGATGAGACAGAAGAAGAGGAGG
Organism: Tropidonophis doriae; assembly: GCA_026931265.2. Taxonomy (NCBI): domain Eukaryota; kingdom Metazoa; phylum Chordata; class Lepidosauria; order Squamata; family Natricidae; genus Tropidonophis; species Tropidonophis doriae. The sequence continues at coordinate 17,822 of JAPKID020000376.1, read as the reverse complement.
AAGATGAAAGGGAGGAAGGAAGATGGTGGGAACAATAATGGTGAAGATGCTGCTGCAAGAAAATAGTTTAAATTTTATTTTGAAGCATTATCATAGCATATTAAATTAGAGGTTGCAGGCTGAAGCAAGCCTTTTGCAAGTGGATTGGTCTTCTTTTGCAATTCCATGCTTGGTTCAGTTGTTGATGATTATGAGATAGGGAGAAGGTTCTGCTTAGGACTTTATTGCCACCAATAAGATTTTCCTTCATTTTATAGCAAAATAAGCTCCCTGGAATTTTGCTTGGCCCTATGAAGCCATAGTCCTTCGCTTTGGATTGAGATCGATGTTTCTGGCTGATGTTCCTATTGTGGATGTTAGTTTCTTAAAACCATACTCCATAGCTTCCCTGTTATAACGAACCCTGAAAGCTTCAAAGAACTGCTTTTTGTCAAGCAATAGCCATACATACTATGTAGCAAGCTAGAGCTGAAACTTGGGATTTTCAAAAGCAGCTTACATTGTAAAAGTATAGCCTCTGTTTAGCAATCTAGTGCCTCTCCTCCTCCTGGACATGCTGAGGCATCATAGGGCTGTTGTGTACCTAAAGGAATTTCTTGATGTGCAGAAAATCATTGCCCTGAACTGAAGACATATATAGTTTTTACATTTTCATGCTTGTCATGCTAGTGATAGCGCTGGAAGACAAGAAAGTTAACAAAACAGACACAAATGGAATTCTAGGAACACTCCTGGAATTATTATTGTAAGGTATAATAGCAAGCCTATCTAGGTTTTTCTCTTTTCTACCATATACTAAAAAAAAAAGATGGTCAACTATTTTGTATTTCTGCCTCACACTTCCATCTGTTTCTCAACTATATAATTTCTCATCCCTCCTTAATGGCATATTCTTTCATTTCTCCTTAACAGTGCTTTCATATCTTCCCCAATGTCAACTATAAACAACTTTTCTACTAGTCAGACAAGTAGAGGTAAAGTTCTCTGTGGTGTAAGCCATACTCATATAGGATTTTAAAAGTGACAACCAGAACCTTGAATTGCACCTAGAAATGCACAGGCAACAATAGAGTCCATACTACTCATGGAGTAGTAATGCTACAGGTGCAATTTAGCTGACACCATTTATTATCTGTGCAGTTGCATTTTGTACCAAGTGCTATAGTGCTATTGTGGCTATCTAGCTTTTGAGGGGTGGAATTCATGTTATGCAATTTTCTACTGTATGTGTGCCTGTCCCCTTTATTTGAATATAAATAGAGCTGCTTTTTATTTAATTTATATGTAGAGCCAGGAATGGATCTATTGTATAATTTCCAGACTACGCATAGTTTTGGCAATGATAATCTGGCATACATTTCAACATTTCTTGATTTTTTTTCCACAAATAAATATGTATGCTACGTAAAAGCCAAACATACAGATGGCAATAGAAACAGTAAACTATAGTTACTCATTGAATGCCAATCATGACTGAACATGCCTGACAAATAAAGGACTGTTGTTTTTTTACAACTTTTATATTTTGATAAGACTAAACAACAACAAAAATGGAGCCAAGGGAGAAAAAGGAATCATTGTTACTATTTTTGTCTGGTGTAGTATGTGCTATTGGGAAGCTTCCCATTTTGCAAACATGAAATACATTGGGTTATACATGACTTGTGAAAGATTTTGTAATGGAAGGTTATGAAGGAGCCAGAATACGATTATCATAAAAAATGTCCATGTTGTGGTATAATCTACTACATCATGTCTTGATATTATGACTCAAGCATCTTTATTTTACGTGTTTATGGAAAATATGTTGCTTGCAGAGATTAAATCTCAAAAAAGGACAACTAAGGAGAGATTGGAAACAAAATCATTACATGTTCCAAGTGGATGGTGAGATAGGAAAAAAATGTGCTGTACATTAGGGTTTCTCCCTGTGGAAAATAACTTACTTGCAGAATTAGGTTTTCGGCCCTGCTTGATTATATCAACAAGGAACTTTCCTACTTTTGAAGGAGAATAATGATGGAGACCAATGAAGAACATATAGATATATCCAAATAGAGGACTTCATGAAGGCAACAAAAGGAGATGTTTGTAGAAGAAAGTAGACAGTAGAAGTAGTTGTACAAGAACAAAGAAGGCATGAGGAAAACCCAAGGAGGAGGAAGGCACTCCTTCCTAATGGAATACTGATACTTGAATACATGCTAACAAAAAAAGGCAAACTAAATGAATGGCTATGCATCTGGAGCTAATTTAAAGCTCTGGATATAAAACACAAATGTTTTCTGAGATAGTTCAGTCAGACTAAGAGAAAGGGCCCACCTGCACAATTACCACCAAAACTAAAGCTTTACATTAGGAGAAAAATAAGAGTATTGATCAGTGGTGGGATTCCAAAATTTTTATTGGGTTTGGTGGGTGTGACAGAGAAAGGATACTGTAAAATCTCCATTCCCACCCCACTCCAGGATACTGCAAATCCCCATTTCCTCACAATCAGATGGAAGAGGGGTGGGACCTGTCAGAGGTGGTATTTACTGGTTCTCCAAACTACTCAAAATTTCCACTACCGGTTTCTCCAGAACTGGTCAGAACCTGCTGAACACCACCTCTGGTGTTGATGGTAGCAACTATCTTAAGTTTTTCCATAACTTAGTATTTCAGTTCTTCCGATAATCTGTAATTTAGCTTCTACTTTGCTGCTGGTTGTCCTCTTCACTTTATATCCACCTTTCTCAGCCTTTGAGCCTTCTCTCGAGAGCTAGTTCTCTGCATAATATGTCCATTACGATTATTTGAAGCTGACCATTTGTGTCTTTAATAGGAATTATGGGTTGATTTCTTTGCTTGGGCATCCATAGTATGCTCAGAAATCTTCTCCAACATCGAAGTTCAAAAGCCTTAATATTCTTCCTATCTTACTTCCAATTTTTGCTTCCATAGAGTGTCACAGTAGAATACTATTGTTGCAAAATGCTGATATTTAGACATAGTCATACTTGTTGGTTATATAGTTTTTATATTAGAGACTAGATGGTTATAGGGCTACCAAATCTTCAAAAATCTAGATGGCTATGGCCATTATTATCATTAATTTCTCACCATCTTGAATAAACTGAATATTTGCAAGGTTTACCTCTACCCCTAGAACCAAAAATATGAACACAGTAAATTATGACTCCTGTATTATGTTCTGCTCTATACAACAATAAATTATCCATGCTGTGGGGACAAGAGAATTATGGCTTAAAAACCAAGGGAGCCATGAATATATAGACAGCAGTATCTTCTGTTGTTCAACAGTTTTATTTTTGGTGCAAATACTTACTTCACAATAAATCTGAAGTTAAAGGAAGAGAATAATATCTTTTTGGAGCTTTTTGACTGAAAATTCGAACTGTGTATTCAAGGTTCCCATATGAAACATTCTTTAGTTACTACTCCAAAGTGGCTCTCATGGAAACTTTAAACAGCTATTACATCTCAACTATTTTGTTTTGTGCAAAGTTATATTTAACCCTTTTTTACTCTGATGGTTGAATCATCTTAAGAAATTTCTGAAGTCTAAAAGATATTTTGGAAAAAAAATGAAAAATATATTATTTATTCTTAGAAGTTCAAGCATTTATTTTATATCTAAACTTACCATTTAATTTGATTTCTGACCATCTGATATCAACCTGCATATGTCCTTCTTTTGAAAATATAAGGAGAATTCAATTGCTCATTTAGTCATCTGAAAACAATTAAAATGAATAATATATTAGCTAAATTTTTACAGTAAATAAGCAATTTATTTTTAAATGCTGTAGTAAATCAATGGTCAGCTATGGGAGCATTATTTGCAATCAATTGATCATATTTTAAATTATTTGTAATAAGATAATCTAAAATAAAATGTTCTTAAGGACAGTTACAAAGTATGCCTGGAATTCATATACTACTATATCACATTACTCAGGAAGTCTAATATAAAGTATTTACAAAACATTCAGAATATGTATTATACTAACTTAAAGCTCTTTTAAAGCTTTATATATTATATTTTGGGGTGGAAATATGACGGAAGATCTCTATAACAGATATTAGTTATTCAAAGTTTTTAAAAGAACTCTTGTTTATATTTTACTTTTATAAAGGTTTGCATTCCAGGAGCCAATGGTCATATCCCCAAATTGTTCTATTATTCATTTCTTAAATAGAGTTTTTTAAAAAAACTTATCAAAAGCAAACAAAAACCAAACTAAAATAAGCATTGCAAATGTGGCTAAGATTAAAAGAATTTGTGTGTATAGGGAAAGGACACCTAAACTTTAATATGATATGCATTGGTGATAGCTATGTTTGGGCACGAAGGCCTAGCTTTTGGTAGAAGGTGCATGTTGACTGCATGTTTTTATTTGACAAATCAGATTTTGCATTACTATTCTGTCAAAAATGAGAAAATGTTATGGAAACTTTTTGCAAAGGTATTGTTCTGTTTCTGATGGTAGTTCCAGGGCTATCCCATTGGTAGTTGTGAGCATAAGCTTTTTAATGCACAAAGTGTAGCAGTACTTCAGCCAATCTGTGATAAAAGAGAAAAAAAAGAGATCACTATGGAAACAGCAGGGAGATTCTAAAAGGCTTTTTTTTTAAGTCAATGTCTGATGTTTGTGACTGTGGAAGCAAAATATTCATATATCTGTATGATGCTATCATTTCTGATTTGTTATCATAGCAAATGCCAAGTGTTAGCACTCTGGTCATAGTCTTATTAAGCGCTTTCTTTTTCAAAGAGAATTACTGGTCCTCCAGCGACAGAAGGCAGACTAAGCGAAAAAGCATGTAGGAGATGGCAGTACTGTCTTATTTGCTTACACTACACATCATATATACACAGCATAATGTATGTATGTATGTATGTTTGTATGTGTTAATCACTGATACTTTAGGGTTTATATATTTGGAACACCAGTATGATTTCCAAAAAAGTATTAACTCAAGAGAGGTTGAATACAATTGAGAAAATGTTTTCTCTATTACATGTCTGCCTTTGATCTCATATTGAAAATCTGTAACCTTCTGACTTCAATCCAAGAGATAAAGGTGGAAAGGGATAAAACCTTCATGGCAGAAAGAAAGTGTTAGGGGCCAACAAATAAAGGTAACTGCTGCAGCAACAGATCTCCTGGAGTTGCTAGGACATCAAAGATTCCCTGGATGAGTTTCAGAAGATTGCTGTGCTTTGAGGTAATGCAGCATCCCTGGCCTGGGAAAGGCTAAGCAGTGCTGGCATTTAGTTTTAGTTTTTTTCAGTCCTTGATGAAGCACTTAGTAAAGCCAGGAGGCAGAAGTATATCTGAGCAGTTTCCTGTTCTCTACAACTGCAAACTCAGGCTGAAGGAAAACTATGGTAAGCTGGTTACAATCATTGCCATTTAAATGTATCTTTTGTGTTTTCAATCCAATAGGATAACTCTGAACTTTTAAAAATATAGGTATGCATTATTAAATATTGTGCAATGGAAAAATCAGGTTTATTTGTTTTAATTTATTAATGATTATTAGAAATATAGGAAATTGGAAGGACATATGTAAAGGTGGACTTGCAGGTTGTTGAAGTAGATTTTATGTCCACATGAAGGGATTGTGTCAAGTCTAAACATATGATACGCAACCTATTATTATTTTAAATAAAGTATTATTATGCACCTTAGATGTATCATTGTAGAAGTCTAACTAAAAGTGAAGATTACTGGTTTTTGATCTACATTTTTTGAAGATTACCACATGAAATTGGATAATAAAGTTAGAAGAAAGGGTGGCTTGCTAACATCATCTAGTTACTAAAGTTGGTTATGATTTTTAATTGGACTAGTATTACTAAGAAATGGGGATGTTTTTCAAGTCTAGTGATATGAAATTAGCAATGCATCCTTTTGAAAATGTAGAAGCAAATCTCTGAGCCATAAATACAAATCTAAAAATGAATTGGTTTGTTATACTGGTTTTGCTCTTTCATGAACATCATGGTAATCTATTATCCATGAAAAAAATTGACTTTTTGAAGGAAAATTAAATGGCTTTTAAGAGCTTCCTGAAGGGATGTAGTATGTTGGGAAAAAGCCAATAAAATGTGTGTTTTAAATGGTAAAGATCTTGCTACATTTATAATTCATGTTGTGTTCAGACTGTATCAGAAGATGATGACAGCACTAACTATAAAGGGCAGGCTGATGGTACAAGAACAAGATCTTGGATGTCTGAATTTCTCTACAGTGAAGAAATTCTACACATGGCCTTTCCAACCAGTAACCTCAACGGAACAAATTACAAGGTAGGTGTGAATGAACTAACAGACAACTTGAGAACTTTGAGGCAATCAAAGAGTATAAACCACACATTTTTGTGAAATAATCTTTTTATTTGATTTTGTTTAAGTATGTTACATTTTATTTTGTTATTTTTCTGATAAAGGTTTTCAGCTTTTGCTTCTCGATAAGAATAGAGAAAGAACAGAAACTGGGCAAACAAACATTGTCAGTATTAAAATTGCAGACAATTGTCAGTATTAAAATTGCAGACAAAACAATGTTATAAAAATATCTCTTTCACTACAGCATTATGTATTATATCTAAAGACCTTTGAGAGGTAGATTTGTGCCTAGAGCAAGGTGGGTGGCTGAAAACTCTACCCACTCTACCCACCCATGGTGGTGACTGAAAGTTCTACCCACCCAAGGTGGGCGTCTGAAAACTCTATCTCCACCTGTGAGATTTCTAATGAGTTTTCAGATAGACAGAAATCTCACTGGAGCTAATAAACTACCAACTGGAAGGTTTTTTTCAACATATCTTTATCATGTTATAAGGTCAATATTGCAGGAATATTTGATAAACAAAAGCTGTCAGTAATTTTTTTTCCAAATTATTCTCAAATGACGCTAATAAATAATGTTTACAACTATTACTGATGTAATTTGTACGCTGCCTAACTCTATTTCTATGAAAACAATACTTAAAAAGTAATTTGTTGCAGTAATTTGAGGCATATAAATTTAATAAATTATATAATGTTGGACTTTGGCCAATCTGGCTTTTGCTATCTTTTTCAGAATCTGTAATATTAGAGCAACCTCACTAGCATCTGCATAATTATAACACCCAGTGATTGGGGGATTCCACATTAGCAATTATCGTATATTGTTACAATTTATAACTGAATTTTGATTTTTTTTCCATATTTCTTTATGATGGATATTTTGACCAGTGGTTTTGCCCCCCCCCCATCTAACTGATATAGGCTGCCAACCAATGAAAAGCAAACTTGCTTAGGTTTTAATGAAATATATCAGAACTGTACCAATAATGTAGAATGTAAGTTGGTATTTAAAATAATTTACATATAAGTACTAACTGAATTATCACAGTTCTTGTCTAGCAACTCTCCATTCAATGTTAATTTTTTTAAATGTTATAGCAGGAAAACTACTATTTTAAATACATAGAAATGAAATGCGTGGTAATAAATATGCTTCAAGATTTATATAGCAACTATTAAATGGAGATATATATTTCTACATCTAAATGATTTCTTACTAATACATTAAAACTCTATAACTATAAACAAATAATCATAGATAACATTAATGAGTTAGTTGAATGGAATTCTATAACTGCAACCTTAAATACCATCTGCAAATACCAGTTGATTATGCATGAAATAAACCATGTTCCTTAGTTTTTATGTAAACCATATCATTTCAAGCAAGCCAGAAAGCAAAATGAATCCTAGACAATTGTAAGAACTCTTGCTATAGCAATTTATGTTTATTTCTCCTTCTTCTAACTTAAATTGATAATATTTTTTTCTGAAAAACACTCAAAGTTAAAGCATTTCATTCTAAAAGTATAGTTACATCATAATTTTTGTTTAATGACATATGAGAACATGCTAATAAATTAAAACACATAGCTTTATTTGGAGAAATGTTAACAGATCTAAATAGGTTGAAACTGGTGAAAACCTTCTGAATAATATTGTTTATGATACTGTAGTGATGCACTAGTTTACGGATTCTAGGGATGTCTTCATTAGGCCATCAAGAGGGACTAGAAGGGATTGTCAAAAAGATAAAGAATGGACACAGTCATCTATCACAGGCACTTTAAGGATAGGATATTCCAACATGTGTGCAGTTAAATTAACCTCTAGGTTTTAAAAAGTTTTCAATTCCATTTTTCAGAATGCAGAATAGTACTCTAACTTTTGTTGCAAACTTTTTTATTCTATTTTTTACCAAAATGGTTTCATATGATTTTCAAATAATATATTAGGGTGGTATAACTTCTCTAAAGATTTTAGAAGCAATTCCACCCACCCACAATTGAAAAAATTAAACAGCTATATTTCTTGTGCTATATTTCTAATCTTGATATGGTCCACTTATGTAAGCGACATTTAAGCTGTCAGGTAAGAATTTTGGGTATCATAGCCAAAGCACTAAGTCTTGTCCAATTTAAAAGAAATACAATGAGATATAAGTATTCATCAGTATAAAAATAATGCTTGTCTTCTTGACATAAATGTTTTCAGTTCTCTTTACAGTTCATATTGCTACAGTATTTGTGTTCAGAACGTGTTTAAATGACTAATCTGGGATTAGCTTCTGATTTATGGTATGGCAAATGGAGGAGGTGATTTTGTTTACATCACTGGATGCACTATATGAAAGCTTTATGAGACGGTTAAATATGTTTAAGATGTAGAACGACTTATATTAAGGAAAAGTGATAACTTGTCTAGGCAAGAAAGTTGAGAAATTTTCTACTCTCCTAGTAGTCTGGATTGGAATTTTAGTATTTTAGCAATACTAAGAGATGTCACTGCGCACTACTTGGAACGGGTAGACTTGAGACATTGTGGTGCTATAAAGCTATATCTTCATTCAAGTTTCTCAGTGCTATTTTATTTTTTGCAAAACAGCATTTGTATAGTGCTATTGGATAACACTATTAAAACAAGTTTGAGTTAATGTGTGACAAATGGATACATTTGAGAAAAAAATGATTTGAGAAATTATGTAATAATGTTTTTAACAGGCTGACCTGCTAGTTTGAGCTGCTTGAAGAAGCAACAGAATATCTATGTAATTGATTTTTTCAGCTATAATAAGTTTGAGTACTTTTATTTTAGAGTATCTTTTATACTTTTTAATTTTATCATAAAATATTATATACGGATAGGACATTTATAGACTTTTCTTAAAATATCTATTGTTCCTTTCTGTAAAAATCTGCATTAAAATGGCTTGACCAAGATTCATTTTTTGAATTATATTGTTCATACTTACTGTGGAACATTTTATCTTTAAAAATTGAATATATATTATAGAACATCTCATGTATTAGCAGTTCTCTTAGAAAAGACTACATATGACATCCTTTTAATAACAACAATCCATTGTGATCCTTTCCATGTAAGAAAAAAGCTCGGCTCAAGTCATACTCTCAAAGCCATACTCAAATTCCATTGCTTTTTAAAGGATGTGTTAAAACAAAAGTGAATATATACAACAGTAACACCATTTGAGCTGAACGTTTCTTTGCAGATTTTGAATGTGTTGAGTCCTGAGAGTGTTAAAAAGTGTAAATCTTCTTAGTTTCCTCTCATTTTGTCTTTGCTATTCATTCTTTTACTTTTATTTGGAAGGAGAACTACTTGTGGCTTATGAAATCCAAAGTTGAGGGGCACTATTTATAAATAAATCACAGTGGGTTCAATCAGTTGAGGAATAAATATTATTTTCTCGATGAAATATCCATTTAGCAATACAATGGATACAGCTCATACTGTAATGAATACTGAAAGTTAAGGCTGTTATTATTGGTAAAAAATTGCTACTTGCATACATATGTCATTCGGAATATAAGGAGACTGAAATCAGCAATAGGAAATAAGTTTGCAGGCTTAAGGTCAGCCAACACACACCGGGCTACAAGTAGCATAAACTGTTAAGACATTTTTCGCGGAAGGTATAACTCGGTTCCTCAAAGTACCGCCTAATTTCCGAAACATACTATTTTTCATTCTGCAATTGTGTGTGGTATTTAAGAGTACACGTGCATGTGCGCACACAGACAAATACCATTTCTTGGTTTTCCTGTGAAGGAAAAAAAAAACAAACCTACCCATGTACCCTATATTGCATTTAACCCATAGGGAGGCTGAGGAGGGTTAAAATAAATAAATAAATTCAGGCTCAGTGGTGGTTGAGATCTGCCAGAGATTGGGGCGGTTGGTTGCAGCTCAGTCCAGGGGAACAATAGGTACCTGTATTCTGCATGGACCGCTGGGCAGGGACCAAGCAATCTGGGGAAAGCTTTGCCTACTACGCGGAGGCTTCCTCCGGGAGAATGCAGAAGGAGAGCCCCGCTTCCCCGCGGGAGGAGAAGCGAGAGGAAGGCGAGAAAGGAATCCCGGCTCTTGCATGAGGAGGGAGGGGTGGGGGTCGACTGAGCTTTAATCATTTCTAGCCAGCCTTGACTTGGCCTGAGCGTCAGGTTCCCGGCGTAGAACTCAGCGGGCTGCCTCCCCCCCCCCGGGGGGGGGGGGGGGGGG
>JAPKID020000375.1:0-17763 GCA_026931265.2 Tropidonophis doriae | reverse complement strand
TTACTGATTAGATGGATTTTTTTGTTATAGAAATGGCTAGTTTATACCATTATGGAAAAGTAAAAAGTTGAGGTTTGAAGATTAATGCCTTATTATATAGCACCAGGGGGAGTTGGAAATCTATGCCTTTCCCCCCTTCTTTTCTACACTTCTCTTTCCCACTTCCCCTCTCTTTTGAGCCCTACTACTTGCTTTTGCATTTTATATTATGAGCTAATCATAGAAGTCATCATAGAATAAAAGAGTCGGAAGGGACCTTGGAGGTCTTCCAGTCCAACCTTGAAGTGGTGTATACAGGAAACCCTACATCACTTCAAACAAATGGTTGACCAAACTCTTCTTAAAAACTTCCAGTGTTGGAGTATTCGCAACTTCTGGAGGCAAGTTGTTCCACTAATTAATTGTTTTAACTGTCAGGAAATTTCTCCTTAGTTCTAAGTTGTTTCTCTCCTTGATTATTTCCCACCATTGCTTCTTGTCCTGCCCTCAGGTGCTTTGGACAATAGCTTGACTCCAGTGATGTGTGGTGTGGTTTATGGTTGGTGAGGCACAACAACAAAAAAAGAGATGGGGGTACGGCAGGAACCGAGGAGTTCCTTGTTGTGTTTTCTACAAAGGATGACAGTCCCTCCTAGGAGGGGGGAGGAGAGAGAGAGAGATAATGATGATGACAATTAAGTATCAAAAGCCCCTTGCGCGCATGCCCACTCTTTTTAAGGAACTGGACTCGCTTCTTTCTTTCTTTTTCTCTCCCTCTCTCCCTCCCTCCTGACCCCCTCCTTCTCCCTTACCATCCCCTCCCCATGCACGCACAGAGCCCTGTCTCTCGCGCTCGATCCTGCAGACAGACAGGGAGACAGAAGATGGCTGACTCAGCAGGGCAACCCACGGTCCGGCTCACCTGCATCCCTAATCCTCCCAGAGTCATTTTTTCCTTTGACACCCATTGATGCTTTCGCCCGGCTCTAAAAGCCACCCCTGTCCTCCCTCCCTTCCTCCCCACAATCTTCTCCCAAAAGCTTTTTTACCAAATAATACCATTAGCCATTTCATCCCCACCAAAGTAGATACATACACACAGACGTGTGTGCACACCACACACACGCACACACATACACGCACACACACCAAACAAAAAAATAAAATTAAATTAAAAAATGGCAGAAATGGAGAAAGAAGGGAGACCTCCAGAAAATAGAAGAAGCAGGAAGTTGGCTCATCCTGTGAAAAGGGAAATCAATGAAAAGATGAAGGTATGTCTCTGCGCTCCCCTTTTATTGTCACTTTATCAGATGTGGGAAGGGAAGGAAAAGGGAAGAGGGGTAGTGGTGGTGCCGCTGAGTCACAGGAAGAATGAGCGCCCTCTACTATGGGGCAGGAGAACTGCTTGCCTCACCTACTCTCACTTTTTAGGCTTTTAAGCCTCTGCTTAACTCTGCTCAAGCGATCATAAAACGCCTAAAAAGTTAGACTGTGAGGCACGCAGTTCTCCTGCCTCATAGTAGAGGGTGCTTTTTTAGAGGCTTTTTAAACAATTAGGCAGTAGCTAGCTCAGCCTCACCTCAGCTCTTACCTTTTTCCTTTTACATTTTTTTCTTTTCATAATGAGAGCAGTTAGGCTGTGCCTCACTTGCTCTCATCACTGCACGTCACTGCTTGACTCCCTCTTCTCTGTGGCAGCCCCTGAGATAATGGGACACTGTTATCATGTCTCTCCTAGTCCTTCCCTAGTCCTCATAAAACCGTTAAAGCCAAAACAGATGACCATGAGTCTATAAATGCCAGAACCAAGTGAGCAAAGCCAATTATGTGGAATTCTAGATGGGAAAGAAGAAGAATCCCATTGGAAAGCCTTGTTGTCAAAATCTGATTTTGGACAATGCAAGGCTGCTGAGAGTAAGTAAATGTTAACCTAGTAGAATTCCAAGTCATGCAGGCTTGTATGAGGTAAATGTGCTGAGTACTCAGTTGTCATTTGTCATTTCATGAGTTGGACAGCAGAATATGAAGACAGACACTACCATTTCAATTCTATTTCCTCAAAATCAGCACAATATTCTGGTTTCCAAATGATGTCAAGCACATTCCTGGAACGGTCTGAAGTATTTCTGCATTGAGCTGTTTTAAATGGAGTGTTGTAGAAAGTGAACAAATTCTGCTTTCTGATTGTAATAGCAATTGATTGGTTGATTGAATTTTGTTCTCTAAACATTTCTGCTCCAGCTATACACATATGTAGGAACAAGAGGATCTCATGCAAGCATTTAATACTTACAGCAACAATTCTTAACCTTGGCAACTTTACAAAGTGTGGACTTCAGCTTCTGGAAGTGGAAGTCCTCATATCTCAAAACTTACCAAGTTGAAAAACATTGCCTTAGGACAGGCAATGGTGCAACATGTGCAGTGAATTCAGATTTTGTTTCTCCTAATTAGTGAACCCATTGCTTTTCAAACCAAGGATAGGCATGGGCAATTCAGGGAACTGGATTGCAGAGCTTTGTAAATCCTTTGGGGGAAAACCCATCTATGAATATGTATGGGTTTATAGACCACAGTGAAATGCAGTACATATTTTTGCAGCAGGATATACACTGTGGGGACTACCTCCACCTTACTCTAGGAAGCTGCAGTGAGCTTTTTTTTTTAAGAATAAAAATATAAACTGTTGATCTAACTGCGTGTAATGAAGAAAATTATATATTCATTATATTTGATGAACTTTATCATACTCATTCTGCCATTAAATCTTAAAAGGAAATGAAAAGATAATGGCAGCAATTCAGTTTCTTGGTGATTCTAAAATGTCTACAGGATAATCACCTAACTGCTAAATCCTTCTTTTTCGCATAGGCATACTTCTCTTTATACCTTGATTCTAAGATAGAAACTGCATTGTTTACATTCAAAACAAGGGTTCTTCTAAAGTTACTTCTGATATTTGATGTGTCTATAAATAATAATCACTTTGCAAGAACACATCAATATGGTAATACGTCAGGTGAGGGTCTTGTGATGAGAAGGTCACATCAGGTGAGGGTCATTGGGAGATGGTGCTGGTTGTGGGGGCATTCCATGGGTTGGTTGAAGGTTGGTGCTGTTTCTGGTTGGTTGTGTGGTTGATTTAAATTTTCACGGGTTTGTAATCTGGTTATAGGTTAATATGTCTGTTGATGGAAATGCTTGTGGGATACCAGGCTTCAATAAACTCGGGAGCATGGCAGATGGTAGCATGGCCAATGATTCTTGTATTGTTCCAATCAAATTGATACTGTTCAGTGTCAAGTTGGGTAGAGATTAGGAATTTGGGGTTGTGGCATTTGACTGCAGTCTGATGCCCTCCCAGTGATTGCATGGTAGGTTTTTTTTTTTTAGAAAATAAGTTTGTTTTTAATATTTGTATGGCTTCTTTTTAATTTCTACCTTTTTTGGTACTGTTTCTGTTTTAATGGTAAGCCACTCAAAATCACAAATATGAGATGAGTGGCTATGCAAATCAAATGAATGAATGAATATTCAGTCAATCAATTATAATCTGAGATCCTTGCTGCATAAACATATTAAGATGTGTCCATATTACATTTTGATGCTACCTGAAATGTTAGGCAGGGCTGCATTCTGAACCACAGCTTTAAAAATATTGGGAGCAGTGCTTATTTTCTTGAATTGCTGTCTTGTAGCATCACAATATTCTTCTTTAATGATTTCTGTGAGACTTAATTCTAAGACTGAGAAGGAGATGATTTCTGTCTCCATTTAATGATGCATTTAGCCATCATGAGCAACTGATAAGAGTCTAGGTATTTCCTATTAAGATAGTCTTATTGCACATGTAAATAGATTTAGAATGCATATTTTACTGCAAATGGCATGCCAGAACTTTAAAACAAGCCTAAGGGCTTGTAGATAATGTGATTTCTTCTTAATGTCTGGGAGCAGGCACCATGACTACTCCTGAACTGAGTGCTAATATTCAGTCCTACGAAGCTAGTATTTGTGAGGTCTTTAAAATGCAACCAATATGAAACTTATGCATCAAGTACCCATATGTACGGCATTAGAGGAGACATTCAAAATATTGACAAGGCATAGGGAAATTAGTAAATGAGCTAACATTTTAAAACAATTTTGATGAACCTGCAGAGAAAAAAACCTGTTCTGCATAACATAATGACTCTTTTACTAAAATGTTCTATATTTGTTTTCAATTTTGCCCACAAATTCTATGCACATCAATCTGAATCTGGAGGTAGAATTGAGAAGGATGTCATATAAGTCAGTTCCAGGGCAAAACATTTAGATTTAGGTCACTTACAGATTTAATATTTGATTTAAAAAACCAGATTGTCCATGGTTTATAATAGGGAAGCATCAAAATGCTTGCAACAATTTCGTTTTTTTGAGAGAATGTGATTCAATAGCAGGGATGGTAGAACTTTAGAGGACATGAACCCTGCAAGATTTTCAGCTCAGTAACTTCAAGGTTTTTACCATGAAGCAATATTGAAATATTCCCACTTCAACACTTTTAAGATGGAAATAGCAAAAGTTCAAATAGAAGAGAATATTCCTAGCTCAGGGTTCAACCTGGTGCTCTCTGAACTTGGTTGTTTGCTTGCAGATGTTTCATTACCTGACTGGGCAACATCATCAGTGCTAGTGAACGGTGGGAACTATTCAGTAGCTTCCCCTGCCAGTTTCACTAGCTACTGTGAAGGTGCTGAAAGTGAAACCCAAGGCAGTGTTAACCTTGCCAACTCTGAAGAACTATGACAGGCACAGTGTTTAAAGACATGATAAATCTTCCATGGCCAGTGAGATGTGTGCATGTCACAGGATGCATCTTTCAACATTCTCCATCTATGGAAGTAAAGTTGCAATATTGTGTGCTGTCTCTACTGATCACAGAACCAGGAAGAGAGCCATCAAAATAGAGGGGTTTATATGTGTTTCAAAGCAATCTGATTTCATTTGCTAGTTTGAAGACATCTGTTTATAAATCAGTTTTGCTTAGGTCAAAACTTCCTCCCCCTTGAACTTTGGCTCACTTCTACTACATAAACAGAAGACATCTTGACTGAAACAAAATTTTTCTGTCTCCAGGAGAAAACTTTTAAAGAAAACTTTTTAAGGAGACAAATCAATTTAGCTACAGTAATGGAGACAGTAAAGAGAAAATCCTTTTTGACCAACTGAACACAGATTTACTGATTTGAAGCCTGTAATAATTGCCACTATATATATTTTTAAATACAAAATCCTTCAAAGTTCATCCAAGTACTTAAATATTTTATAATTTAAAGATTATAAATATTTTTTTTGTTTTTGGGACAATATTTATTCATTCATTCATTCATTCATTTATTCATTAATTTATGTTCAATTTCTATAGCTGTCCAACTCAACTAAGTGGCCGGAGATGGCTTCCGATTCTATATTTAAAACAATTTAAAAAATAAATAAAAACATCCACAAAATAACAAAACCTAGCTGAAAAAAATGGCTTTACATTCACAGTGTTTTTACCATGTTATCAGCAGAAGTGAAATTTATTTCTTAATAGCAGGGTTGATATTTACTTACCTTCCCTACTAGTTCGTAAATGTGAGCGCATGTGCTAGCTTCGCTCATACACACCGGGTCCACGCTAGCTTCACTCGGATGTGCAGCATCCGCACATGCGCTCCGTCTTCCGTGCATGTGCTTTGACTAAAAAAAGGGCCTAAAGAGGATGCCATAGAGCCATGGTGAGTGGGCTGGGTGAACCGGTCAGAACCGGCAGAATACCACCTTTGCCTAATAGCATCATAACTTGCACCATCAGCCAGATGTTTAGAGAGGATTTGGCATTTTTATCTACCTATCGAGTCCTTCCCAAGGACCAGAGGTAAGGAGGTGATGTTTGATGGTGTTAAAGCTACTGTTGCAGGATGTAAGCTGAATCTAGTAAAGCTGCCTTTTGCAATTGATTGGTGGTGATTTTGTCAATGCCGATAGTATTCAAGTGGTGTTCCAAATAAATAATTTTCATCTTTACTATGATCATTTAAACCTGATTATTATATAATTATTTTACACTATTTATGAAAAGGGAATATTTATGCAATGAAACAGAAATAGGGCTGAGTTTTAATTCTGCTGTGGCAGAGTTCACCAATGGCTACATTTTCACTCCAAGCATTTCTGCAAAGGCAAAGTCTTCAGGTTTTAAAAATCAATTACATCATTAGGACAAGGAAGCTCAGGGGCTCAATACTTTATCACCTTCAGGAGAACTGCCAGTGGATGCAATGAACCTCAGCTTGATGGAGATAGCTCTGCCACAGTTACCTATTTTCTAGCCATTTCTGTCTTAGAGCATTGTGATGGATTACAAGTGTCATTTCTATCAAAGAGGATCTGAAGGTGGCCATTGCTCAGAATACAACCATATGATTATTGCTGAAGGTAAGCACTCAAATCATATATCACTTTTAATTTATTGACTCTACAAGCTTTGTCACACATGTGCAGAAATGCTCAGACACACAGACAGCTGGGCTCAGTGTTCCCAAATCAGAGATAAAAGGCAAGAAGCAGGTAGTAATTTTAAACCTGAATGTAGCAATGCATTATGTTAACTGTTTTTAGATCAACATGAGATATAAACATAATGCAAGAATTTCATTATGCTCAACCAGAGCATAACAGAGACTGGGAAAATTTTTAATAAAAATAATTCTGCATAAATTGGGAGATTATTTGATATGTAGAACACTTTTATTTGATCTTTTCACCCCATCCATCCCATCTCAGCAGGTCTAAAAGTAAATAGTCTCTTATGATACCTTATTCCTAGGATAACAGATTGGAAATAGTTGACTAATAATTCCTCTACATTTCCTCTTAATAATCTCTCCTATATTCATAAGGGAGAAATAGGAGAATGATTGCAGGGGACTTGTGGGAGAATTTTCATAAATTCCAAATAACCACAGAGCAAAGCCGATAAGTACTTTCATGTTACTTTACAGCATGGGTGTCAAACTCACAACGTCACGTTGCCATCACATGGCATTTTGTGACTTTTTCTCATTCACATGGCTAGAGTGGGCATGGCTTAAGTGTGATGCATCCAGCCCATGGGCCGTGAGTTTGACACCCCTGCATGAGGACTGTGATCAAAGGTTATGTTAAGAAGAGGACAAAATGTACATACATGCTACTATGTTTATGATATTGGACATCGTATTTCTGTATTAGGAAAAAACAACATTTGTCAAAATAGTAATAGGCTGATTTGGAAAAAAAAACAACTCTCAACTTTGACTAGGTATCACAAATTTTCTTGTTTTTTCCTGGGAAGTCACCAGGAAAAAAATGTGGATATCCATCGTATTGATTATTCTCCTTCCTTCCAATTCATTGTCTATGTATGACTTTGCCTTTACAATACTCAACAGTACCTTGTTCTCTTTGTAGAAAGCTCTCTAAATAGCTTCTAATTTGTTTTGTAGGATGGCTTCAGTTGTATCTGATATTATTTGCTAATCCTGGGTTCTTATACTATGTTGTTAGAAAAACTAGAGTAGACCAAGGAACTGGGCTGTCATAGGGTGTATGATTTTTTTTAGACTTGGAGCCATGTCAGCTGAGTAGTTCATTCTTTTATCTTCTATGGAAGAAGCTTTCCTATGAGGTTCTATGCTAAGTTCCTGTAAGTAGCAAAGCTGGTTCAAAAATGTTTGTTTGGGAAGCTCAGATAGATAATAAGCCAGCAAGGAGACTGTATGGAGCCTAAGCAGATAGATTTAAAAAAGAATGTTTCTAGCTTAGGGTTGAAATGAGGGGTCTTTAGTGCGCTTTTAGTTTGGTTGTTTTCTTGCAGACATTTCATTACTCAAAATAGAGAACATCATCAGTACATTACTTACCTAGGTTGGGTAATGAAACATCTGCAAGAAAACAACCAAACTCAGAGAGCATTAAAGACCCTACATATCCATTTCTTTCCTGTGTTCTGATTTAACAATGAGCTTTATATCTCACTTGATTTTTAATTAACAATGCATCAACAATGTTCCAAAACTGGTTTTAAAATAGTAGTTGGCTATATAGCATCATACACAACCACTGTCTACTCCAAGAAGTTTCTGTATTTTCAGTGAAATTATAAGCATCACATATGCTGCTTTTAGACTAGCCAGGGGTCTGCAAAGTTGGCTCTTTTAAGACTGGTGGACTACAACTCCCAGAATTCTGGAAATTGTAGTCCACCAGTCTTAAAAGAGCCAACTTTGCAGACCCCTGGACTAGACTTTTCCAAGTGGTGCCTGCCTGATATATATCAACTTGCAATGTTCAGTAACCCAGGGCCTCCCCTACCCCTGAGGCATCCTGTGGTAGCTCTAGCACAACCAGCTCTCCGTGGCCAACTTGCCACACGGAAATTCATCACAGCCACCTCGCCACAGGACAACTTGCCACAGAATAAAATTTACAGAATATCGAAGAAATGGTGGAATAGAATCATTAAAGAAAGGATGTAAAAGGAGGGACAAAATGAAATATGAATGAAATAATTAAATAAAATTATTGAATTGTCCTGCAGCAAGTTGGCGACAGCAAGTTGTCCCATGGTAAGTGGCCATGGCAAGCTATCCGTGGTGAGTTGGCTATGACAAATTAGCAGGGGTGAATTGGCTGTGGCAAGTTGGCCATGGCTAATTATCCTATTCCACCCTATGCCCCACATGGTGAATGCAACAGGGAGAGCCAGGATTGCATGGATGCCTTGCTTAATGACAGCAACAAGTTATTCTGGCCTCAACTGTGTTCATACATTGAGGACTACCTGAACAGCCTTCTCCTTTCTCTTTCTTTCTCTTCCCTTCCTCTTGCTCCTTTTATGCAACTTATAGCACATTTATAAAATACTTATTCAGAAATGTTCCCTTGAAAATGGAAAGGAATATTCCTAAGACATATATCAAGTGGTGCTATCAGTATGTTCTTTCTGATAATATACTTCATTTGAGTAAACTCAAATTATATCAAAGAATAGCATCACCATATGCAGGTGTTGATGCTTTTGATAACAGCTCTTGGAAAATATCACATCTGAAATTGCTTTAACATTTCATGGCTCATCTGAGACAACACAAACAATTTTTAAAACTTTCTCTTCAAGATTAACACATCCCCTTTTGCTTTTGTGCCTTATGAAAATAAAATCACAACACCATTTTTCCATGTCCCCCCATTTATCTATACTTTAATGGAGTCACTAAAAAAACCCCTAAATAAATGTTCATTCATCAAACTTGATAGTTTCTATAGTTTTCACTGCCCAGGTTAGTATATTAGCAGTGGGCACAAAACATTGAACAACCAACCACAATAGCAAACATTTCCTCCAGCTAATTCAATTGTTTTTTGAAACAAGATCTGGATTTAGCATAATTCATCTGGCCTCCTGTATGCATATAAAATAAAAAAGTCTTAGCAAAAATTTAATTCATCTTGCCTCTGATGTACATCCAGTACAAAAGGCATCATAAAAGCCTTGAGAATACAGTGAAGAGCTGAAAGGTAGAAGGGGGGAAATTAACAGATAATTAGCAGCAAGCTTGTATAATTAGAAGGAATATGCTGGCAAATTACAACATAATCCACCCGGCATAAGACCCTGCTTCACATCAAAGTAGATCATTGGTTCACCTGGCTAAGAACGATTTGTACCGTGAGTATTTTCTATGTCATGGGTGCACTCTTTCTCAGGGGTAATTAAAAAAGGAACATTTAGCTTTCAAGACTGAAAGTATGAGTAAGACCAAAATTAAGAGAGGGGAGCCATTGATTCTCAGTTTCTTGTATCTCACATTCTCTTCTCCTTTCTGACATCCACTTTTCTCTAAGCAGCAGAGAAGGGACAATTTCACTGAGGATTTAAACATATTTTTCAAAAAGAACTTTTGAGATTGGAAAATGATTGTAGCAAATGAATTTTAATAATACATCAATATTTATTTACTCGATAGAATGATCATGGGCAGGCAAAAAAAGTGGCAGTTACTTCCTGTTGGCTTCCTCATTGACTTCTTTGTGGAAGCTGGCAGAGAATGTCAAAAAATCATGATCCTGTGATTGTGGAGATACTCTTCTTAGATGATCATGGGATCTAACATTGGAGTAAAACAATGGTCAGCCGAATGTTCAGTGTTAATTCTGATCGCTTAGGACTGGATTACCTTTCTTTCAAAGAAAGACCCAATTGATCACAAGACTGTCTAAACACAACTAGTTAAAAGAATTATGTGCTACTGAAGCAGAGAAGCCATTGCATAACTCAAAATAAGGTAAAAGTCAGGACAAAGATTCATTTTGCAACTGAATGACTGTTCTGGAATTTTCTTTCTCGGAATTTCCAAGAACTGACTTGAAAAGTAGCTGCTATGTCTATTTCTTAATTTTGTGGGAGAAAGTAACTGAGCTAGATAAAGTAATTCATGAATCTTCTCCAAGACTGATGTTTGTAATCATATAATGCAGTGGTAGTCAGCCTGGTCCCTACCTCCCACTAGTGGGCGTTCCAGTTTTCATGGTGGGTGGTAGGGGTTTTGTCCGATACTGAAGCACTTTCATTTTTTTTTTCATTTAGTTGATTTCCCTACTTTATAAATCACCATTACTGTGGAACCGGTGGGAGGTTAGAAAATTTTACTACTAACAGAGATACAAAGTGGGCAGTAAGTATAAAAAGGTTGATTATCCCTGGTGTAGTGGCTTCCAGAAGACTTATGTCTAATATAATTTCTATAATACAGTATATGCACACATAAATATGCATAATATAACATTTGTAAGTACTTATTGCAGCACAATTTGATTTTTTGCAAATTCTGGTAAATGGTAGATGTTATTTTATAATTTTAAACAGATCTTTTCAGCTGTGTGAACAACACAGAAAATGTTATGTTCACTTTCAAGTATATATAAATTCATAAATATATATGAATCTTGTTATTACATCCAGCATTGAACCATGTCTTCCTTAATTTACTTTTGTGCAATAAACTATCAATAATTTTTGATCTAGTCCTTGTGTAAGTATTATGCGATCTATTTTTCAAACAGAGATACATTAAATAACCAACAATTATTAAGTCTTTCTTATTTGTTTTGCACCGTTCTTTTCTAATTAAGAATCTAATTAAATTTGCAGCAATTAAAATGAAAGAAAAAATGCTATTGTATGGAAACAGAAGTAAAATCATACACAGTCCCAGATATCTGTTATTTTAATTTATTTGAGAAGCACGATTTATCTTTTTAATTAATCAATTTAATTGTAAAATTTAGAAACCACCCATGTCACTGAAAGAACAATTGTGACAATTTAAGGAATAATTTTTTACGACCGCTGGACAAGAACCTGGGCCTCCTGGTTTGGTGGGGAAAACATATCGTGGGTGCCCCCAATGAAAATATGTCCCTTTGCAGAACCAAGGAAATGCACCTTCTTTGTTGGAGCACTTGTCTTTGGAACACTGTTCCTCTGAAGATTAGACTGGTCCCAACATGCCAATTTCTCAGAAAAATTTAAAAAATTGGGCGGGTTCTAAGGCATGGGGATAAATCAAGAGATTAGTTGGACTCTATGAGATGTTATTTTATGGTAGATTGGATTCTGCCTTGTTTATCATTATAAATGTTACATATTGCAGTTTTGCTATTTATTTTCTACTTTCTTTTCTATATTATTGGCTTCCTAGTGTTATTGCAGTAAGATGGGCCGCCATATAAATCGAATAAATAAAAATAAGGTGGATATGCATTATGCATTTATTACGTTATATTATTATAGTTTGTGTTATTATATTTTAGATTCAGATTCTGCATTCATTCAGGAGCTCAGATAAGTTACACATTATTGCTTCCCTCTTCTTCTTTCCCACAATCACCATTTTGAGAGTATGTGGGACTAAGGGTGAGTGACTGGTCCAAATGTTCCAAAAGGGTGAAACTATATAGGCAGCCAACCAGATTTAACTTAGTGACAAGTTTGAACCCAGTGATCAGCTTTGATAGCCCTCAAAGTCTTGCCATCATTTGTAGCCATTCCTAAGGGTTAGGGCTACAGTCCCCCAGTCTGATCTGAGAAACTAAGGCAACAGCTATCCAACCTGGAACTTTCAAGATGTTTGGGGTTTTTCCCCCCAAATTGTTTGGAAAACTGGCCATGCTGTCTGGAAAGTGTGAGAACCCAAAAACCCCTATATCAGCAGAGCATCAAACTGGAGAAAGTGTAAGTTTGGCTCAGAAGCTGCTGTCAAATCTTCCCTGCAGATATGAAAGACACAATTACACTATATCTGAAAGGAGAGGACCTGCTTGTCTCAGATAGCTAGACACTGCAGTTATTCTGTTATGGTTTTAGAAAAAAAATAATTTCGCATTCTCCTTCAGCAGAAACTTACTAGTAAAGATCCATAAAGAAAATCATTTTTGGAGTAGTTATTGGTGTGTAGATATACGAACCATGTTACTAATTCTTATCAAATATATTGACATGAGAAGCATAATTATTAGCGATGGGAGCACAGTAGTCATTAAGTATATTGGAGAATGTGTTCACGTCGAAAACTATAGACTACTGCCACTGTGAATAAACAAATACTGCAAAGAATACAGCGTCAGGAAATCAGGGGTTACGTTAGTGTTATTCAATATGAGATTTTATTTCCTAATTCTAGGGGACAGCTACTTATAACTTTAAAAACTTTAAAAATTATTAGAACGCTCTCTAATTCTAAAATTGTTCCACATTTAATAGGATTTTATTTAGTGAACATGAAACAAATGATGCTTTCAGAATAATCACATTTGATTGTTTACAGGAACAATATGTGAGATTTTTTTTAATGTAAAGAGCAAAAGGAGAAAGAGAAGAAGCAGCATTCATTCAATAATATTTATACCATATTAGCATATATATGTGTGTGGTTACTATGATTCTACTGAGGACACCTGTACATAAAAAAGGGATAAAAAGAAAAAAAGAAGAAAAAGAAGACTATGACACAGCCTATTATTAAGATACACATCTGCATGTTATTTCATGTCATTTTGATGTCACTAAAAGAAAGAAGAATGAAGGAATAAGAAAATTTCAGAGAAGCATCTGCTATTCCTTGGGATCCTTCCTGAAAAGAAGACATGGATTATAAAAGAAATGAGAAAAGAACATAAAGAACATATTCTTTTGAAAATTCATTTTAAAAAAGTTCTGTCACATAAATATGGTGGACCACTTCTGGAAATTCTATATATTTAAAGCGTCCTCAATTGGATTACATCCATTATAATTTCTAATTCCTGCATTCCCAAAGCACTCCTGAAGTCAGATAGTATTTGACAAGAGTTTACACTTTGCTTTTTTCTTCCTTAACAATTTTACTTGCCATTTTAGCTTCTTTCTTTTTTTCTAAGACTCAGATTTGCAATTTTCGGTTTCCTTTAGTGAGGAAGTGGTTTTAATCTTAACAATGACATAAGAATATATTGTATAATAATCATTTTTAATTGTTAGCTCATCCAAAGTTAATGGAAAAGTTTGGAGGAGCAGCAGGGGGGAGAAAAGAAAGCAAAGTTATTTGCAAATTATTTCTAAATATTACCATTTATGGTTTTTTGACATTTTTACTGTGAATAACAAATAAAAATTTAAATTATCAGAATCTTCAGTCAGATTTTTTTCACTAGCAATTTATAACATTATCCAATCATCACTATGCCAAAAGAAGTGTAGTAAGAACAGTTATTTTAATCACTTTAGTGATGACCTGATAAAGTTATAAAAACGCTATAAATCAATACTATGGAAATGATTAGTGTTTCATAGATAATCCCCCCCCAAAAAAACTTTTTTTTAACAAAATAGAACAAAGCCAATTTTATCTTAGTTACATGGAAAACAATCAAATTCAGCAGAGTTATTGCATAAATGAAAATTAACAAAAAACATTTGTTTTAAATTAAAAATTGTATTACATTTTAGGCAGCTTTCCCCATACAAGTTTAAGGATTTAAATCGCACTGCACTCCTTGGGAGTGACTTTTGAGATGACATGCATAAGCTTACTCTGCAAAAAAACATTTGCATAAAATATTCACTGTCATTCCCCCCCCCTTTTTTTAAAGGATAACACAAATTATTGCAGCTGTATTATTTCTTCAAGGTACTTACAGAAAAATAATGAAATGGATGCTAATCATTCTTGAGAAAAGCCCACTCAATAAAAATCATATACTATAAATTAGTACTTACATAGAGAATGAAATTATGAAACAGCTAATTATTTTGCTCATTCTAAGCATTTTTTCCTAGAAATTAAGTTCTTATCCATCTCTAAATATACAGTCATTTGCACAACTCTTGATTCTAAAATCACAGTAGAATCATTCTGTATGTTTCAGAGACAAATTTTACATAAAGAAAAATACCTGCCTAAAAATAAATTAACTAATTTTATAAAACACAATGTTTTATATTAGCATTCAAATTATATTAATTTGCAAAATGAAGGAATAATAATTTTAAAAGACTACATATTTCTACTTTAAATATCAAAACGATTAACTTGGTGTTTTTTTAAGAAATTAATTTATGATTTCCATAACTGAAAACGCAGGCAAAATTAAATCAGTGAAAATAGGAAGTATTTCTGTCTTTGAGTTAACCCTGGGTATTGAATTTCACTTTCAGAAACAGAAGCAATGCTGTGTGCAAGTGCAATGAAAATAGTATACTTTCTGAATGTCACAGTGGAAATATTGCAAGAACAAGAAATCACAGAGAACCTATATACGTTGCCTAAAAGAGGTAAATATACAAAGAAACCAATCATGTAAGGTCCATGTTAAAGTAAAACAATAGCCAGTTTTTTC
The DNA here is from genome assembly GCA_026931265.2 of Tropidonophis doriae. Classification (NCBI taxonomy): domain Eukaryota; kingdom Metazoa; phylum Chordata; class Lepidosauria; order Squamata; family Natricidae; genus Tropidonophis; species Tropidonophis doriae. Next base: position 2,835 of record JAPKID020000375.1, on the reverse strand, counting down.
TGAGTATAAATATTAGTCATCATTTTAAACATCTTATTCATCTAGAAAATGTTACAATCCATAATATAGTGCCATAATACTAACCTGATTGGAAATATCACATTCTTGACATAATGTTATAAAAAAAAAGTGCTGTTAACAAAATATCTTGCTGGGTGAAGGAGAAATTTGAATTCTATGCTGCTGACAAGTTAAAATCAAAATGTTCCATCTACAGGTAACATTTCAAAGGTTCCACGGCTTTGATGTAGAATCTGCAGCAGGGTTTTTCATTCCTCAACCAATCACTCCTGTCACTTACATTCCATTTGCCAAATAGTAAAGATTTTATTAGTCATACTCATGGCATGCTTCCAAAGGCAGAGAAGAAACTCCCAAAGAAAACAAAGAACAAAAATCACTCCTCTATACATAATAAGCAGAAACGCTTTCCCACCGTGATTCGCTGGTAGAGCCTCATCATTTAAAATGAGCATGGCCAGCAAAAGGGCTACAGCGCAGGCTCATGACTGAATTTATGATCTCACTGAACAGGAAAATGCTACACACACACACAGCTTTACAAACACAAGGCACATGCAAACGCACATTTAGCACACAGTCCAGTTCAGTAATTGCAAATCACACAACATAAAAAAAAAAAAAGAAAGCATGCAAGGAAACGTTTGTCAATCTATTTATTGCATGGGGATTATATGTGCATCAATTGAAGAAAATAGTTACAAATTTTAAAATTGCAAAGAAGCATTCTTTTGTTTTCCTCTTACACTTCAGTTGCGAAGTTTGGAAACTGAATTCCAGTGGTTTCAAAGGAGCACATGTTGAATCTAAACAAAAGATACCGAGTGTCTGTGTGTGTGTGTGTGTGTGTGTGTGTGTGTGTGTGTGTGTGTGTGAGGGGGGAGAAGAAGGGAGAGGGAGGAAGGGAGAAATGACTATAAAAAAATAATCCCAAAGTACAGGATTTTAATCATGATTCTCCTGCTTAATATTTTTCCTTAACATGTTTAGGGGAAAGTGTGATCTTAATGTTTTATATTCTTATTTCCCTGGGATGAAACCACACAATGGGACTTCTTTTTCGGAACAAGTATCTGTATTATCAGGCTTCAGGAGTTATAGCAGTGATAGCCCTTCCCAATAGAGAGCTCTATAAAAAGCCCTCTTTCAGAGAAGTAATTATATCTCTAAAATCCAATAATCTTTATTTAAATAGCTTTACCACCTCCAAATGGAATTCTTTTTTTTTTCAAAGTAGCATGTGCTAATATCAACAGTCTGAAACCTTAAACTGCTCCAAAAATTGTGGTGTGTGTACAGGCACCCTATTAATTACTGACAACAGGTGCGAAAGATAAGACTTAACAATCAGAACGATCTGAAAACATTACGGACATTACCGCTAGATACAATTATAATGAACAGAAGTGTATGGGTTTGATTAAAAAAAAGCAAGGTTTTTGTTTTCCTCTAAGGATTCTAGAAAACCTTGGTGAATAAGGGAAAAATAGGAGGGCATGTTCTAATTTTCATACATTCAAAAGGCTTTCCGAAGAAGAGAGATTCTATGTTGGAAATAGCCACAAACTTTGTACAATCTAGAACCCAGCTTTATCAAGAAAGGCTGTGCTTAAAAACTCAAGGAAATGTCGAATGCGCCTCTCGCCTCTGGCATAACATGTGTTCCAGAAGAAAAAAGCAGAACTGTACTCTCAAGCCCATTCTCAACCTTGTTATGGCTCTCAAATATAAAGGTCTGAATGGATTATAGCTAGTGCTGAATTTAAATTTAGTCTTTCATTTAGGGTCAATTGTAAAAATAAAATACTAGCGAGAGCGGGCTCCTCCTGATGCTCTGGTCTGGTACCAAGTCTTTCCTTTCAATGCCATGTACAAGGCCTCTTCTTTTTATGATATTTTTAATACCGCCTTTATTATTTTTATAAATAACTTAAGATGGCAAACATTTCTCTTCCATTAAGTGGATCCTATAATCCTCTCAGTCAGTGTTTAAACCTTTTTTTTCCACCAAGGACCACCACCAACATTGAAAAATTATGGAGAAGCCCAAAAGAGCTTTTGTTTGTATGGGTTATATTTATTGATAACGGCCGTATTAAAAATTAAGACACATTTGTTTCCGCTCCCGCTTCTCACCACTCTTTGAGAGGATTTTAATATTGTATTATTTTTCAACGTAGGTTGGCAAATAATTTTGATTTCTCAGATCCCTTAGTGGTCTCAGGACTACACTTTAAGAAACATTCTCTAGCGCACATATTCTTCAGGAAAACTAAAAAGATATCCACTTTGTATACCCCAAGTTGTTACAATTTTATGTTCAAAACAGGCGTAGCTATTTATAAAATCCATCTATACTTTTATTTACGTCCTTCTATGTATTCATATTTTGAGCTGAGGGTTTAATTTCTAAAAAACTGAAGTAATGTCTGCATATATGTCTGCTTCATATTTCTAAACTTAATTCTTAATTTGGTATATCAGGTCAATCTTTAAATTTTAAAAAAATATCTGAGGATAAGACATCTTCTGATCAATGTATAATTAAAGTGTACATTTTAATCTTTATCTTGATTATTTTAAGAAACTACTGTTAAGGGAATTCCTCCACATTTGGAGAAAACGGGGTCAATCAGAGGCTTCTAGAGTCCTCTTCTGCCACCACCACACAGCACAAGTACAGAGCAGAGAATACACAAGCAGAGCCTGCTCAAACTGGGTCAGTGGATTTACTGAAGTATTTGGGGGGGGGGGGAGTTATCAACCGGCGAATTCTATTGAATTAATTTCTGCCACCGTGAAAAAACCCATTGC
>JAPKID020000374.1:0-18710 GCA_026931265.2 Tropidonophis doriae | reverse complement strand
CCCCACTTCACGAGGAGGGACTCGCAACCGGTCGTCTGAGGAACAGTGATCTCAGTCGGTTTAAGACTTTCCCTAATTACAATCGCCACCCCACCACCCCTGCCAGTGGCCCGGGGCTGATGGAATGCACGGAAGCCTGGTGAACCTGGTAAAAGGCCCCCTTGGTCACCATCAGATGTTCTTCTAAACTAAGCCACATATCCAGGAGGACTCCCAGATGCACAAATCGGGATGCCAGGAACCACAGCCACTCAGTCTTGGAGGGATTGAGCTTGAGCCTGTTCAGCCCCATCCAATCTGCACAGCCTCCAGGCACCAGAACATCACGTCGAGGGCATCGTTGGGGTGGTTTGGGGTAGAGATGAAATGTTGGGTATCATCAGCCTACTGATGATACCATACCCCAAAACCACGGATGATCTCGCCCAGTGGTTTCATGTATATGTTGAACAGGAGAGGCAAGAGAACCGACCCCTGGGGCACCCCACAAGAGAGGCTCCTCGGGGTCGATCTCTGCCCTCCAGCCAACATTAACTGCGATTGATCCGAGAGGTAGGTGGAGAGCCACCACAAAACTGTGCCTCCCACTCCTAACCCCCTGAGTTGTTGTAATAGGATACTATGGTCGATGGTATCAAAAGCCACCAACAGATCTAATAGAATTAGGAAAGAGGAGCAACCCCTGTTCTGGGCCCACCAGAGATCATCAACTAACATGACCAATGCCGTCTCCGTGTTGTACCCGGGCCTGAAACCTGACTGAAAAGGATCCAGATTGGTGGCTCCATCTGGGTGTGGGGAAGCTGATGCACCACCACATTCTCAACAACTTTCACTGTAAAGCGAAGGTTGGAGACCGGATGATAGTTGGCTAAAGAAGCTGGGTCCGTGGAAGGCTTCTTAAGGAGGGGCTTCACCATTGCCTCCATCAAGGCGGTGGGAAAGAACCCCTCCCTCAATGAAGCGTTAGTAATCGCCTGGAGCCAGCCTCTTGTCACCTTCTGGGAAGCCGAAATTGACCAGGAGAGACACGGGTCCAGCACACAAGTGGCAGCACTAAATCTCCCCATAATCCTGCCCACGCCCTCGGGAGTCAAAGGATCAAACTCATCCCAGATAGTCTCCACAAGATTAATCCCTGTCAACTCACCTGAATCTACCCAGTCAGAGTCCAAACCAGTCTGAATCTGAGAAATTTTGTCCTGCAGATATTAGGCAAATTCCTCAGCCCTGCCCAGAAAGAGGTCTTCCCCACTTCCTTGATTAAGGGCGGCTGGACAGTTATCTGCGGATGCAATAAGAGCGGAAAAATGTTCCCGTTTTGCCGCTTTTATCGCCACTAAGACTTAATATGAGTTCTTACTAGTGTTCGATCGGATTCGGACCAGCTGGCCCTCCAACTACTTTCTAGGCTATTTAGCATGATGTTCAATCCTAGATCAGTATAGAAGCCTGACTTAATGGTCAGTCAAAAGATCCAGCCATTTTCCTGCTCATTTTGTCATTTTCCCACCAGTCCTATAAAAAATGAGAAAGCTATATAATATACAAACAGCAAACTATGAGTACACAAATCAGAATGTGTAAATCAACAGGAGCCCATAATTTCAAATTGTACTTTATTGCGAACCATTGTATTTTACACATTATCTCTTGGCAATATATGCAAACCAAGCCGTTATATTGTAGTGGTGATAAGGGTCAACCTGATGATGAGGCATTCCCTAAATAATATAGTATTAAATTGCTAGTAAGAGTTAAAGTTTGAAGTATTCTTTCTCAACACTTTTTCTAGGAAAAACCCTTTGAAATAATTCTTGGTGAATGTCTGCATAAAAAATTATCTAAAGCTTGTGATATATTAGCATAATCAGTAAGCTGAATTAAGGAGCATAGGAGCACTACTGTGAACCTTATCATTATGAGATGTGCAAACTTAACAAAACTTTTTTAAAATCATGATTTCTCACTGAACCCTAGAACTCTTCAGAAAATGAGAAACGCTAGTTTAATAAAATGCACTTGAATTATAGAATTCATAACATTTAATCAAATGTTATAAATATATAGAATTCATAACATTTAATCAAATACATTTATCTTTTAGGTTTTTGAAATATACACATTCAAAGCAAGCTTTTAAATCTGAAGAGGTAAGATATATAAATAGTAAAAATCAGCATTTATAATTTCTGCAAATAAACCAATCCTAATATTGTATTAAGCATTATTTTGGTTACTTTCGACTCTTAATTTTTCTTGAGGGTTTTGTTTGCTACAAACAAATATTTTTACCTTTTACTAATGGTATAATTGTTGATCTATTGATGATAAAATTTACATCTAATTATTTTATACCAAGGAATTTTCCTCCAATTGTGGAGACAGCAGTCAGCATTGGGTATGCTCTATCCAGTAACCAATTGGATTAAGTCTACACATTGAAGTCATCAGCCCTTGCTGGCTCCTCCCAGTTTAGACTCAATCCAAACCTAGATAATCAGTGAGAATTGGTCTCTCTTCCAGATTTTATATAAATCTGATCTCAATTCTATTAATTGACTATTTTTCTAAATTTCTCTAAACTGTTTTATTTGGATTTGGAGTTTTTCTTTCTTTTTTGCCTCCCGCCCCACTGGGGCGGGAGATTTAAAAATGCTTCAGCTTTCTTTAGATTCCTTGTGACCACGAGTTCGCTCCAGACACGAGGCAGCACCAGGTCAGTCTAGTACTGACTCACAGCTCATGAGCTACGACTCAGAGGCTGTTTGGAAGGATAAGTAGCACAGCAGAAGACCTTCAGATTGCTCCCAGACGGCTGGAACTCAGCTCTCCAGCAGGGTGGGTTCCTTTCAGCTATTGAGAGCTGGATGAGTACAAAGCAGCCCAGCAAGGCTAAATAAAAGCAGTCAGAAAGTTCCATCGGCCTGCCTGGACCCTGCTAGCCCTGCCTGGACCCTGCTGGACCCTCCTAGACCTGGGTGAGACTGTTCCTTTTCTTCCCTTGGGGGATTAAGCTACAGGCAGGCATGGCAGAGCAGGGGAAGCCCCAGCTAAGGGACTCTGAAGACTCAGGGGTGAAGAGTGGCTGCAAACGGCCTGCTAAGGAGGCACCAGAGACAGGGAAGCAAAAGGCATCCAAATCCTCTGCTAAGGCACCAAAAAAAAAAGGGAAGGCATCGGAACCTGTAACTCAGGATGCTGCTTTGCCAGACCCTCCTCTTCTACATTCCAGGAGGAGGTCTCTGAAGGGGAATTGACATCATTTTCCTCTTCTTCCCTGAACCCAGAACCCAGAGGAAATATTTTTGATCTTCTCTTGACCAGGGATCATTCCTTTGAACAAGCAGGCCACCTTCCTCTGCTTCAGCAACACAATCTTCTCTTTTTGGGGATCAAGATAATATAAAAGATTCTGACCTTTCTGATGATGATGTGGCCCCTGCCTTTGCCGGATTATTCAAAACTGATCGTTTCAAGTCCCTTCTACTAAATGCAATAAAGGCAGCTAACTTACCTTCTTCTTCCTCAGTTTCTTCCAAACAGGTTCCAGCAGCGGAACCAGTTCCTACTGGCTATCCCAGCACTCCATTCATAGAACCTACAGTGGAAAAAGAGGTTATTCCATCTCCTAAGATCTTCATGAACATGATCTAGAACTCCCCCGGGACTCCCCCGGATCAGGTCTTCAACCTACCGCTCTGGATAAACACCTCTACAATGTCTCTCCTGATCTCACCAAGTTTCTCAAGACTCCACCTGTGGATGCATCAGATGCAGCTCTGTCCTCCTCTACTGTGGTCTCTGGAGCCCCTGAGGAAGTCCTCAAGCCTGAGGAGAAAAGGTCATATCAAACCTTGGTGAAAAGTTATCAGGCAGGAGCTTGAGCCCTTCGGGCCTCAACAGCCACCTCCTTTTTCTCTAGGACTGCTCTAGTTTGGATTGAACAATTGCAGGACTGCATTGCCCCTACCGACACTAGATCACATAGGGATCTCAACAAGATTAGGGCTGCCATTGAGTATGTAGCTGATTCGTCTCTGAATGCCGCTAGGTTCTCTTCTAAAGCTATGGGCCCCTCGGTCACGGCCAGGCACCTCCTCTAGCTCCAGCCATGGCAGATGGATGTCTGTACCAAGTGGCGCCTTGTGGCCTCTTTCTTTAGTGGTACTCAGTTGTTTGGTTCTCCATTGGATCCCTATCTTACGGAATCCAAGGATAAACGCAGTCCTCTCATCCATCTACAAGAAACAGGAGAGTTGCACTTCTAACTTCTACAGAAGGTTGCTCTTACATCCAGCAGATGTGGGAATCTTCCTTCTTCCATCCACAGTGACAGTCTTTCACTACCAGACATGGATCTCAGCAGGACAGATCTAACAGACATACCAGTGTTTCTCCACTAAGAAGTCCTACCCGGGAGGGGAGGGGGGAGGTTGCCACCAATTTTCTCAGCGGAAGTGACTATTTGGACTCTCTCCCCATTGGGGGCTGTCTCTCATTCTTTGCCCACCACTGGGCAAAAACCACAACAAACAATTGGGTGCTAAAGATAATCAAATTTGGTATCACTCTCGAATTCCTCTCCATTCTCCAGGAACACTTTGTACCATGCTGGGTCTCTTGGTTCCCTCACAAGAGGATACTGATGGAACAGGCTATTCAACATCTGCTGGAGATCTGGGCCATCCAACTGGTCCCTCCTCATCAGAAAGGGCAAAGTTTTTAGTCCCGCCTCTTCATGGTACCAAAGGCTTCTGGGGGGGTGGAGGCCAATTTTGGACCTAAGATTGTTGAACCATCACAACGTTTACCGGCGGTTCAAGATGCTCTCTCAAAACTATTTTGCAAGGGGTCAGAAAAGGCAATTTCCTCATCTCAGTAGACCTCACCGAGGCTTATCTTCACATCCCCATCTTCGTAGACCATCGAAGATTTCTCCATTTCTCTTATGGGGGGAGGCACTTCCAGTATAGGGCCCTTCCATTTGAACTGTCCTCAGCTCCCAGGGTATTCACAAAGGTCCTGGCAGCCTTGGCTGCCCACATCAGACCATCCCCTATTCAAATTCTCTGCTACCTGGACGACATTCTCCTGTTGTCCTGGTCCCCATCCCAGGCAGAGAGGGACCCAGCATTTGCCGTTCACACTCTGCAGGAACACAGGTTTGGGGTGAATCTAAAAAAGAGTCACCTCTTACCCTGGACTCGCATTGTTCACTTGGGGGTCATCATAGACATCATGACAGGAGGGTTTATCTCTCCGCAGACCACATCCACAATCTGAAGGACCTCGTCAGGGCGTCCTACGTCATCACAGGGCATCCCTCCTCCTTCTCTCTCAACTTCTGGGCAAGATGGTATCTTGCTTTGGAGTGGTTCCGTGGGCCAGATTCCACAGCAGGTCCCTGCAATGGTTCTTACTCCCCCATCAAAAAGCCAACAGAAGTTGCTCCCCTTACAAGGTCAGCATCCCGAGACAGGTCTATTGATTCCTCTACTGGTGGTAGTCCCCAGCTACCCAGGGATCCCGTCTGACGTCTCACCCTTATGATGAATGTGAGTCTGACAGGGTGGGGGGCTCACATGGAGGACTTGGTGGCCCAAGGTCAGTGGTCCGTCAAGGAAAGCCAAAACAGCATAAATTGGCTGGATTTATGAGCAATTCGCCTGGCCCTTGTTCAGTTCCGACACACTGTCCAGAACAATCACATTCTAGTACTCACAGACAATACTACCACCAAGACTCACATAAACAGACAAGGTGGGAACACGTTCCTGGCCCCTGATGCAGGAATCCAATCTATTATGCCAATGGGCAGAATCTCACTTATCATCTCTCAGAGCAGAGCACATCTCAGGGGTCTCCAATGTCCAAGCGGACTGGCTGAGCCGGACAAAATTGGATCAAGTGGAATGGAGCATCCATCCAGACCTCTTCAATCGATTGAAAATTCGCTTCGGACTACCGGTCCTGGACCTGTTTGCGGCAGCGGGCAACAACCAGGTATCCAGATATTACTCTCAATTTGCAGATCCCAGGGCAGAAGGTGTAGATGCCCTCAGTGCCAATGGCCCTCGGGCCTTCTGTACGCATTTCCACCCTTACCTCTCATCCAGAGGGTGATTCAGAAGATGCTGGAGCAGATCTCCTCCTACTGGCTCCCAATTGGCCACGTCAGTCTTGGTATGCTGATCTAGTGACTGTGTCAATCACCGCTCCATGGTTCATTCCACAATCCCTAGTGTCCCTACACCGGGGATCAGTCTGCTATCCTGACCCCCAGTGGCTGCAACTAACTGCATGGCGATTGAGCAGCAAGCTTTGACTGCAGATAACTCCCTTAATGTCATTGCCACTATTCAAGCATCCCGCAGGGCTTCTACTAACTGCATTTACAATGCCACGTGGAGGACCTTTGTTCTCTGGTGGTCCTACAGGTCCCTTGACCCAACTGCGGCTTCCATTCCACAAGTGTTGGACTTGCTTCAGAAGGGACTGGATCAGGGCCTTACCCCTAATACACTGTGCAGGCAGGTAGCAGCCTTGGCGTCGGTCTTAAGACGGGGTGTCCTCCGAACATCTCCCTTCCCATCCACTGATCCGTAGGTTTCTCTGCAGAGTTGTTAATCTCCAGCCTCCTGTCTTACATTGTTACTCTACTTGGGATTTGCCTCAGGTCTTGGAAGCCCTCAGTTCCCTGCCTTTTGAACCACTGATGTCAACATCTTTGAAACTTATCCTTTAAAATGCTGTTTTTGATTACTTCTGCTAGATGTATTTCTGATTTGGCTGCTCTTTCAGTTCGACATGATTTCTGCATGTTTCCTCCGGACCAGGTCAACTGGATCCTACGTTTCACCTGGACTGGGTTGAATGAATCCTACGTTTATCCCAAAAATCAATAGCCGTTTCCACAGGGAACAGGAATTGACCCTACCGGATTTCTATCCTTCTCCTCGTCACGAGAGGGACTGTAAGTGGCACACGTTGGACATTCATAGAGCTCTCAAAATCTATGTCAACCGCACCTCTTCCTTCGGTCACTCAGAAGCACTCTTCATGTCTTTTCATCAATCATCATTGGGCAACAAGGCCTCTTCGTTGAGTCTGGGACAGTGGATCAGGGCCTGTATTAAACTGTCTTATGAGGTTCATTCCTTTCAGTCCCTCTGAATATAACTGCCCACTCTACACGAAGTGCTGCAACTACGGCAGCCTAGTCTGCTCAAGCCATGCTGGAGGAGGTTTGACGGGCTGCCACAAGGGCTTCTCCCACAGTTTTCATACAGTACTACAAGTTGAAAAGTATGCACTGGCTGACGCAGCCTTTGGCCAGAGGGTACTACAAGAAGTGGTGACCCCTTAACAAAAAGTCTTATTTTCCCTCCCGAGTGGACAGCCCATACTTTGGTATGTCCCAATGCTGACCGCTGTCTCCACGATTGGAGGAAAATGGGTGTTGGTTCTTACCTGATACACTCATTTTCTCATGGAGTGGAGACAGCAGTCAGTCCCTCCCTGAGGCTGGTATTTTTTCTGTTTTTCTGGTTGAACGTTTCACTGTTTTGGATCAGCAGGTTCCTGTGGCTGGAAGTTAAGATCGTAGCCTAGATTATTTCTTATTGTTCCAATTCTCACTTGAGTCTACAGTTTTTTTTTCATCTAAACTGGGAGGAGCCAGCAAGGGCTGATGACTTCACAGGTGTAGACACAATCCAATTGGTTACTGGATAGAGCATACCCAATGACCACTGTCTCTATTTCAGAAGAAAATGAGTGTTATCAGGTAAGAATCAATGCCCATTCTGTTTATACAGTGCTCAAATAAATTATTTTGTTAATTTATAATGTCAGAAATCAACAACTCTATCGAAAGTAAGTAGTTTGCATTGCAGTATTAATATAGCAGACAAAATCCTCAAGAAAATAATTTAATCATAAATTAATTATGACACAATGATAGAAAGGAAAACTGAAGAAATATTTGTGTTTAAATATTTGAGCAAAATAGAATTCTGGGTAATGGAAATAAGGTGCTTAATGGAGGAACAAGCTGGATTTAAATACAATAGACATTTGTTTTATTTTCCACCCTCTGATAACAAAACAACTAAGCCAAGAAACTGTTTACCATTTTTCTAGATCTCAATCCTGCTTTTGACTCTATAAACAGAAAACTTTTGTGGAAAAAATTGGCTAAGTTAAACATGGAAGCCAGATTGTTACTCTTACACTTTTCTTGGTTAGGGCCCTCTACTCAAACACTCATTTGCAAGCCCATATAGATGTTATTGCTTTCCCATAGTGGGGTTGGACAGAATTGTATCCTGAGCCCCAGTGGTTTTTAATCTCTATTAATATTCAAAATAGTCTAAAGATCCATAATAAATTTATTAATAGTCTTCTATATGCTGATGAAATAGTTCTAATGGCACACTCTCAAATTGACCTTAGAAGACTAATGTGAAAGCTAAATATCTGATGTGCTCTTAATATTCTAAATATCAATAAAATCAAAATTGGTATTTAGCAAAAGAAGTATAAAATATAATTGGCAGATAAATATTGAACAAATTATTTTTTTTACTTATTTGAAGATTTTACCAACACGGGTATGGATAAATCATTTTAAAAGAAACTCAGCAAAAGTTGAGACAAGTACTAAAAGACTACATAAATTATCTAATAATTATCCAGGCCTATTCAATGGAACAGGGGTGTGTTTCAAATTTTTTTACTACTAGTTCTGTGGACATGGCTTGATGGTCATGGGATGGTAGGCGTGACTTGTTGGCTTTGTGGTCATGTGACTGGGTGGGTCTGGTCAATTTGATTTCATTCATATCAAAGGGTACCTTGCCTGGCCTCTTTTCACCTGAAAGGCCTCTACGAGATATAATTTCTCTGTCTATTTATTTACTACTAAACATCCAAAATATACTATTTAATCCTATGTATATATGTCATATGGGTACATACATATTACATAGTATAAAATGTGTACGGACACACAAAAAGATACATTATCTACTGTATGAGAATGTGTACACACAAACACAGACACACACAGAGCTCTTCTAAAACTATACACATTGAACCTCAATTACTGCATTTGGAAAAAATACCCAGAGTCCCAGAGTTCCACACATTTAACTATCACTTCTCTACATTAGAACATTACACACACCTTCAGATGTTTTCCCTAGCTTGCATATGACTCTTATGTGGTGAAAATGTGGTGAAACTCACTAGCAACACTCTTGCTTAGCAACCAAAATTTTGGGCTCAATTGTGGTTGTAACTCACAATTGACTATCTCTGCCTTCCTCTGCATGGCAGCCTTGTCCTAGTAAACTCCTTCTCCTTTTTGGCAATTTTCCTCTTTGTTAGAGGCACCAAAATAATCCAGATGGTAATAAGGTTTTCTGCTTGGGGCAGGAGGTTGGACTAGATAACCTCTGAGATCCCTTCCAGTCCTAGATTACTGTGCTATTTCAAAGTGTCTTCTGAAGCCATATCTAGTGCCAGGGTGAGCGGTCCTTCCTCTCTCTCTCGCTCTCCCTTCCTTCCTCTTTCTTTCTTTTTCTTTTTGTCTTTTTCTTTCTTTCTCTCTTAGTTTCTTCTCTCTCACACATTTTAGGAATCTCATTTAAATGACCTCTAGAAGTCTTGTTGAGAACTTGATTGTACTCCGTGACAAAAGCTTTAGCTCAGATTTGTTAACTTTACTATAAAAGATCCCATTTGGATAATTTAGGGTTTTTTTAAGAATGTGGAAATGAGTAAAACAATATAAGAAAGAAAGAAAGAAAGGTGTTCAGTTCTTAATATTTTAAGTTCCAAAATTTCCTCACCGCCCGACAACACCCGGCGGACCATCCAATCGCGCCGCACCCGGCTCTGCCGCTGCTGCCGCTTCAGCCTCCATCGCTGCTGGTCCCCTCGCCGCAGCCCAAACTGCTGTCCCAGCTGCCACTTGCTCCTCCAACTTTGGCGGCCTTGCAGCTAAAGCTGCCAAAGGCTACGCTGCACAGGATTGCGCCCTCCATGCCGTGCCTGCCACGCAACCGCGTTTATGGCCCCCAGCGACCCCGCTATAGCGCGGCTGCTACAGACACCCAGGGAGCAGCATTTTGCCGAATTGCGGCTGCCTCAGCCCATCTGAGGCTTAGCTACCTCGTGGCACCTGACCCATAGAGTCTTTATTCTCAGCGGCCATTTTCTTTTGGCGCGAAGATCAGGCGGCCATCTTGGGTCACAGTGAGTATGGATTCGTCTCAGGACACGCAGTCCATCCCTCCTGCCCAGCCTTTGGTCGCTAAGGACACCCTCTGCCCAGGGCCCACAAGAGGAAGGTGTCCGCTGACCCTCCTCCCTCAGGTCCTCCACCCAAAAACCCCGGCCCTGCTTTTAAGGGCCGTGCCAAGGCTCCAGATGCAGGGACTCCCTCCGGGCCTGAAGCCACCCCCAGGAAGGCTACTGCTAAGACCAAGCATATTGAGGCCACTCCTTTAAGGGCCCAAAGGCAGGGGTCTCCAAGTCCTCCCCTGGATCTCTCTGATTCTGAGGATGAGGTCTCTCCTTCAGCCTCAATCATCCAGCATGAGGAGGCCAGAGGCACCGAGGACCTTGCCAATAGTGATGAGTCGGATGGGGGCAGAAGTGTGACCTCTGAGGGGGAAACCCTTTTCCGAGATAACATTCTCAGCCTCTGCCTCACCCTGCTTACCTTCCTGATGTGGCAACCATCATTTCTGATGCAATTGAAAGGGCATAGCGGCAGACCTCAAACATAGGCCATCTACTCACTCCACTCCACGCAGGTCGTCTTCTGCCTCCAGCTCCAGGCACAGAGATTGCGACCTTTCGGCCTCCTCTAACCATGCCCTTCCTGGCCCCTCTACTCAGGCTTTGATATTTGGGGAGGAGGAATGTCCTGCACGTGACTCTGATCTGTCAGAGGATGAGGGTTTGCCACCTGATCCCCCTCCCTTTGTGGGTCTGTTTAAACCTGCCCTTTTCAGATCTCTTCTTTTTAAGGCTAAAAAGATTGCAGGTATTCCACCTCCTAAGGCCACCCAGGATGCAGAGACGGACAAGTCTGACACCACCGACCCACTCTTCAGTCAACCAATGGTGGAAAAGGAAGTCATCCCTTCGCCCAGACTGTTCATCGATGTGGTACAAAATCAGTGGGCTTCACCAGGTACCGGTCCCCTTCCCAATGCCTTGGACAGGCGCTTATATAATGCCAGCCCGGACCTCCTCAACGCCCTTGAGGTATCTTCCATCGATTTGCCCATTGTGGCCCCATCTTCCCTCTTACTGCCTCGGCTGCCCCAGGAGACTCCCTGCGCCCCAAGGACAAGAAGGTCGAGCAGACCCTGGTCAAGAGCCATCAGGCTGCTGCTTGGTCAGTGAGGGCCGCAACCTTGACCTCTTTCTTTAACTGCTCCGCTCTGCTCTGGCTACAACAGCTCCAAGCTAGGCTTCCTGCTAGGGATTCCAGGGCACGCAGGGATGTCAATGAGATCAGGCGGTCCTGGAGTCCATAGCCGCCTCCATTTCCACCAGGCGACTAGTTGGGCTCAAACAGTGGCAGGCAGAGGCTAAAGCCAAGTGGAGGCTTCCTCTCCTTATTCCCCCTCCAACTTGTTTGATGCTCCCTTGGAGCCCCTTCTGGTGAATCCAAGGATAAAGGAAAGGTGTTGCAGCCGGCTACTAAAAACAGGATTCCAGATCACAATCCTTTCCCGCAGGCAGCCCCTTCGTAGGCAGGAGAGGGGGGGCCCTCACTCCCAACGTCAGGCCCCCCCAGGCAGGCCCCCTTCTTCTCCAACAGGTCAGGCAGGAACAACCAATGATTCCAGCCCAGGAAGTCCTTCAGGGACAACAATACCCGATCCTTTTAGCATCATAAGTGACTGCCTAGAGGATCTTCCAATAGGGGGCCACCTAGCGGCATTTGCAGACCGCTAGGACTATATTACCAGCGATGCTTGAGTGCAATCCTCAATCAGATTCGGCCTTCTCCTGGACCTGCGATCCAGCCCCCCGAACCACTTTATCACTTGTCCGATATCACGGGACCCTCACAAGATGCTCCTGGTAGAGCAGGCCGTCCATCATCTGTTCTCCATTCGGGCCATTCAGCCTGTTCCTCCAGTCCAGAAAGGTCTGGGTTTCTATTCTTGGTTTTTTATCGTGCCCAAGTCTTCAGGGGACTGGCGAGCGATCCTTGACCTAAAATTTCTGAACCTGTTTGTCAGGTACAGAAGGTTCAAGATGCACTCCCTCCTGTCAATTCTGGAGGGCATGCGTCTCAACTACCTCATGACTTCAGTCGATCTCACTGGAGCATACCTCCACGTCCCCATTCACAAAGCCCATCAGCATTTTATCCGCTTTGTTTATGGGGGACGTCATTGCCAATATCGGGCACTCCCCTTCGGCCTCTATTCGGCCCCGAAGGTGTTTACCAGGTATTGGCCACCGTAGCTGCGCATCTTCGCGCATGCCCATCCAGATATTTTGTTACCTGGACGACATTCTTCTGTTGACCAGGTCCCACAGTCAGGCGCTCTGAGATCTCCAGGACACCCTTCAGGTACTCGAGGAGGTAGGCTTCTCCATCAATCAGGAGAAGAGCCATAGGTCCCCAACATCTCGCCTAATCCATCTAGGCGCCCTCATAGACACCTCCCGGGGGAGGGTCTTCCTCTCCCAGGACCATCAGGCCAGTCTCCGGGAACTAGCTCTGGAGGTACAAAGGAAGCATCAGGTCCCTCTTCTCCAGCTGTCTCAGCTGCTGGGGAAGATGGCCTCCTTCTTCTCCATAGTCCCATCGGCTCGGCTACACAGCCGCTGCCTCCAATGGCTTGTCCTGCCATACCAAGACAAACAGCAGTTGCTCTCTAGTGAGAGTTATCCTGACTCCAGAGGTGCTTCGCTCTTAACTGGTGGCATTCTCCCCAGCACTAGCTCAAGGGACCCTCTTCAGGGAGGCCCCCCCCCCCCGACCAGTCATCACGACGGACGCCAGTCTGTCAGGTTGGGGCACTCACCTACCAGATCAGGTAGCTCAAGGTCTCTGGTCCAATTCCAACCTCTCCCATGGCATGAAGTGGCTGGAGCTGTGGGCCATCTATCTTGCCCTCCTTTACTTCCAACCGTTCATTCTCCACTCTCGTGTCCTGATATGTACAGACGATACGACTGCGAAAGCTCACATCAATTGCCAAGGGGGAAACACGAGCCATCGCTCTCATGGAGTCCACATTTCTGATAGGGACCTGGGCAGAGATCCATCTTCTCTCACTTCGCACCGAGCACATCTCCGGCGTAGACAACTCCCGCGCCAACTGGCTGAGTCGCATGACAATCAACCTGTCAGAATGGTCTCTCAACCAACGAATCTTCAAACAACTCTCAGTCAGGTACAGGACTCCAAAGATGGATCTCTTTGCGACAGCGTCCAACGCTCAACTGCCCAGATACCTTGCACGTTACACAACACCAGGCGCGGAAGGGACGGACACCCTGAGATGCAGGTGGCCTCACGGTCTCTTGTACACATTTCCTTCCTTCCCCCTGATCCAGAGGGTGATCCGAAAGATGCTGGAGGAAGGGGCCGAACAGGTCCTCATCACTCCCTATTGGCCACATCAGCCTTGATTTGCTGATCTGATCAATCTATCGGTGGGCCCAGCGTGGCATCTTCCCAAGATCAAGTCACTCCTTCACCAGGGCTCCATACTTCATCCAGACCTGCCATGGCTCAACCTTACCACATGGAGGCTGAGCGGTCAGTCTTGAGGGCGGCCAACCTCTCAGAAGAGGTGATCCACACCATTCAGGCCTCTCACTGCCCTTCCACAAACCGGATTTATGAATCCACATGGCAAGCTTTCATTTCCTAGTGCCTGCCCAAGGGTTACGTTCCCCTAGAAGGTTCTGTGGCTCAGGTCCTGGATGTTTTACAAGGTCTGGACAATCACCTGTCACCCAACACCCTGAAGAGGCAGATCTCCACCCTTTCTCCAGTTTTGTCTCATTACAGGGATCGGCCTCTTTCCCTGCACCCTCAGATATGTCGCTTCATCAGGGGCGCCTCCAACCTCTGCCCCCCAGTTGTTCATCGCTTCCCCACTTGGGAACTCCCCAAAGCCCTAGACTTTTCATGAGCCCTCCCTTCGAGGCTCTTAGGTCGGCTTTACTTCACCATCTCACCTTAAAGACAATTTTCTGGTCGCCATCACTTCGGCAAGGCAGCTGTCAGAATGACAGCTCTTTCTATTTGTTCTGACCTCTGTATTTTCCACCTGGATTGTGTGGTTCTCTGATTGGACCTACCTTTCTCACGAAGGTGAATTTCTCCTTCTACCAGTCTCAGGAACTCGTCCTCCCAAATTTCTGTCCCAACCCAGTGCACAGGCTGGAAAGCAAATACCACACTTTGCACGTGTGGAGGGCTCTGAAAATTTTATATTGACATAATGGCTGGATTCAGACGCACAGGGTCTTTATTCGTGGCCTTTCTCCCTCCTAACAAGGGACTCAAAGCTTCCCCCTCTATGGTGGGTTGCTGGTTCCGTTCAGCTATCTCCAGGGCCTACTCCGCAAATCACGTGTCTCCTCCACCTTCCATCACAGCTCATTCTACTCGCAGCACGTCTACCTCAGCAGCCTGGTCCACACACGCCTCGGTGGAAGAGATTTGCAGGGCGGCCACCTGGACTTCACCAGTCCCATTTATCAGACATTATAGGGTGGATAGGTACACTTCGGCAGATGCGGCTTTTGGGAGGCAAGTTCTTCAACAGGTGGTCCCCTCCTACAAGCTCTTAGGCCAGTCTCCTTCCCTCCTAGGGCATGCCTAGCTTTGGTATGTCCCGCACATGACCACTGTCTCCACCAACATTGGAGGATGGGGCGTTGGTCCTACCTGATATGCCCCTTCTCGAGGCAAGTGGAGACAGTGGTCATCCCCACCCTTTGGAGCTGGCCAGTCTTCTGATTCAGGGAGCACAGGCTTGATTGGGCAATCAGGGTGGACAGAGAGCGTTTCTTACAGGCACAGCTGTCTACTGATCTCCTTTCGTCAGCAAAGCCGGAGAGTACTCCTCAGAGGCGATGACATCATTTCTGTAGACTCAGTTCTATTAGATCCTGGCTGAGATAACCCGCACATGACCAGTATCTCTACCTGCCTCAAGAAGGGGCGTTATCAGGTGGAATCAACGCCCCATTCTTCCTCCCTTCCTCAAAATTATTTGGGGTCACATGCAATACTTCTTTCCTTCCTTCCTTCCTTCCTTCCTTCCTTCCTTCCTTCCTTCCTTCCTTCCTTCCTTCCTTCCTTCCTTCCTTCCTTTTTCTCTCTTTAAGAGGGGAGTCTGGGCTTTGGGTTCCCACACCCAGTTCTCCTAAAAATCCACTGCTTGGCAGCAAGCGCAAACCCACTTCTTCCCTCCAAATCTGCTGGGTGCCAAAGCCCCAGCCATTTTCCTGTTTATGTGATCAAAACAGTGGGAAAGAGAGGGGGGAGGAGGTGAGTGGAAGCAGTGGGTGGACCCAGCCAAAGGTGTATTTGCACGCACACCTTTGGAGACAAATAATCAGAAAGGGATTCATGCTCCCTCTCCCTCTTTCTCTTCTACTGGATTCACTTCAAAGTTTTTTAAATCTCCCCCGACTACCCGAATATGTGCACTGGGACATCCACCCACCTACCTGGAGCGCCACCGCCGCCAGTCTGTGCCCCAGCACACTAGCAGAAAGAAGAAACTAAGTGGGGCCAGTGCTCCAGACCGGTGGGGGCAGATGGCCCAGCAAGTTGCAAGCTGCAGGATGTTACACCTCCCCTCCCACCCCATGCCTGGACATGTGGCTGTGAAAGTTACTGGGCTGCCCCCTCTTCCCTGCCACGAGACTGCTGGCCAGCAGGGAGGGGAGCAGGCTAGCGCAAATGCCTACCTGTGTGTAGGCAGGAAGCGCTGTGCGCGCATGCGCAGTTCAATTAAAATTGTTCTGCGCATGCACAGAACTTAAAAAACAAGATGGCACCACCAACCGGAGAACCATTTCAGAGACACGGCAGGCCTGGGTCACTGCCAGTTCCAGCGACCCATGCCCACTATCGATTCAGCTGCACCAGTCCGAACCAGTAGGAACCCACCTCTGCAATGGACCCTTATAAACTATTTGATACATGTTTAGCGAAATAAATAAATATGGCTCAGCCCAATTCCTGGATTTTTAAAAATTATTTCACAGCATGGATTTTCCATCCAGTATTTATTCTCAATTTTCTCCCAGGAAAGAGAAATTTTTAAGCATAAAGTGTTTAAAAGATATCAGACTGATATACAGTTACTGGCAACAAATACTTCTTTTAGCTAAGAACAAAACTATTTTTCAACTTGAAAAATACCTGTCAATAAGTCTAACTTAATTCTCAAAAAGTGTCTATTCTAGCATTGATTTGAATTGCTAGATTCCATAGACATTTCTATGATGTGTGATATCATGAGCGGACATGTATATGTGGTGTCTTAGCCATTGAACATATTGATCATTTATGGTTTGTCAACTTAGCCTTCGATACTTAACAACCCTACTTGAAAATCACAGCTCACTAGAATCTATACATTGTGGGCACGCTAATTTTACAGTTAAGATAATTAGTCTAAAAACCTGTTATATTTAACAGGATATCCTGTAAAGATGATCGATTTGTCTGAATTCTGATTCTTTGTATTTTCCTTTTATCTATTTTATCTTGGACATATATCCTGTATTTTATTTTTGCTTTATGTTTTTGATATGGTTGTAGGTCATAAAGCTAATCAGTCAATAAACTATCTCATTTGTATTTAAGTAAATAACATTTCAAGTAAATAAAGGTGCAATTCAGTCATTTTAAACCTGCTAAATTTCAAATCCTGTCAACTAAAATTAAAATCTGGCATAAATAGGGGATATCATGATAGTTAAACCAATTATTTTGATGCTTTTATTAGGTTGTAAGCAGGAAATGATTAGCATGCATGTGCAGGGGAACCTTTACATTACCTTTCCATGAGCCACCTCGCAGTAAAGTGGGCAGCATTCAAATATAATAAATAAAACATAAATATCTCACACATTTAAGAATAAATTATATTGAACATCTGCAAAAGTATTCACAATGTTATTACTAGAAAATAAGTAACTTTTTAATATTAGCATGTTTATTTTTAAAATTTACTTATTTACTTATTTATTTTTTAATGTTAGCATGTTTATTTACACTTGTTTGTGTTCCTGGTTTCTTTTTTAGGCCAAAGGTCAAGATATAGTTCAGAGAAGCATTTTGGGGCATATCCTCCCAGAAGCTATGGTGTGTTATTTAGAAAACTATGAACCAGAAAAATTTTCTGAAATTTTTTTGGGTGAATTTGATACTCCAGAAGCTATCTGGAGCAATGAAATGAGGTAATTAACTTAACATATCCTGTTTAAACAAAATACATATTTCATTATATTCCCATTGAAAATTGCTGCCTATAATTAATTCATTTGATATCTTTGCAGCTTGTCACGAAGTAGCAGATTTAATGTCTAATAAAATCAGTGCCTGAAAGAATTTTAATGTTTCTTTGATTAAAGAGATATTTGCAATTTGCAGGAGGCTAATGATAGAGAAGATAGCGGCACACCTTGCTGACTTCACCCCTCGTCTTCAAAGTAACACAAGAGCACTTTATCAGTACTGCCCCATACCAGTTATCAGTTATCCTCAACTTGAAAATGAGCTATTTTGCAATATTTATTACCTCAGACATCTTTGTGATAAGCTTCGGTTTCCTGATTGGCCAATTAAAGATCCTGTAAGTCAATTTCTGGTCATCTTCCTAGTTTCTAACATTGTGGATTTAAGAAATATATGGAAGTATGCCAAGAGACATGCAATCCCTATCCTCATGGCTGTCAGGCTGATTATGCTCCAATTGTGACATATATGTTTAATTTAAATTAGTTGACATTGTTGTTTCAAATTTGCAAAAAATAAATACAAGAAAAAATAAGATAATACTTTTTTCTTCTCCATTCTTGAAAATAACTCTTTGAAAGAGCTTTTATGACCATGTTATCGAAAATTAGCACCATAGTCATTTATCATTCTGAAGTCATTAAAAATATAATGTAAGGAATGTTTAAGAAGAACCCTCTACCCCAAACCAGAAAATTCTAGAACCATCCATTTGCTGCGATCACTCTGCCTAGTGTGATCCACTTATCCCAAATTTGTTAAGTATATCTACCATCCATATTTAGAAATACTAGAAGTTGTGAATACTGCATAAAGAGCCCTTACATGGAAAAGCTAAATAGAAATATTCTATATTCAGGTTAAACTCTTAAAAGACACACTAGAAACCTGGAGGAAGGAGATTGAAAAGAAGGCACCTACAATGTCCATAGATGATGCGTATGAAGTTCTGAATCTACCAAAGGGTCAAGGGCTGTAAGTGTCTAGTTATAAAGTATAATTACATAAAATATAATTGAAATCCTTAACAGATTTAAGCCTTTATACTGCTGTCTGAATTCAGCATAGAGTAACATGCAGAGTGGATCAGATCAACTATTTGATAGACTCTATTGCCAAAATTAAAATTTAATGTTATAGATGCAAAAGGTCTACAAATGCATTTTTTCTTCTG